>SCLH01001664.1:101730-123572 GCA_004367855.1 Oikopleura vanhoeffeni
AATACCATATTCTTGATCCGTTTTAATACTATTGTAGCTTAACATTCATGAGTACTTTTTGCTACAACATTGCTTCTCTCCTCTCCACGTTTTATTAGATAATCTTATTAATTTATGTTCCATAGTTTGAGATAACTCTACATTTGATAATATTCAGAAGCCCAAAACTGCAGTTATATAGCGGAAATTGTCAATGCCAAAAGCGTCTTTTTGTCATATGGTTTTCCAGAAACAACAAGTTTTGGCAAAGTAAGGAAAGTGTTTACAACTGATGTTTTAACAAGTGGAAATATAAGTTATTATTTCGAAATAGAATGGGTAGAATACATTCACCCAGGTTCCCCTTAGAGGTATGATGAGTAAAACGTACGGTACACAATATTTGACTTGGCTTTTATAAGTCAGTCATTTAGGTGCACGTAGGGTTTGTAAATTGATAATTTCTGATAAAAGTATTTAAATTTAAGCAGTTGACATCAAAATTATTAATAGGCTTTGATGCACAAAATCATTAAATAAAGTCCGATGATACTCAATCCACTCTTTTAATTTTTTGATGAGTTTTGTTATAATTATATGTTTAGAATTTTTAGATTTTCGACTCACATATTAATCGACTTGTTTATTTCTTATATTCCATTCAGGTATGGTGCTGCGCGTTCGTTAATTGCTTAACATATAGATACTTGGTCGATTTCATAACTAATGAGGCATGGGTTCGGTTCTTCTTGTTCTGTTTAATGTATTTTAAGGACTCTCTGGTATATAGAGACCTTCTCATCAATTGTGTGTATTTTAAATGCCAATGCGTCCCGTCACTAGTTCAATATCCACAATTAATTTCATGTTGAACTTATTCTGTGGCTCCAAAGATTCTGAAACTTTTTGCAAATTTTTCGAGCTTCCATTGCCTATTTGCAAGGAAACTTGGACAGGCAATTTCAGGTCACTGATTTTTTAGTTTCCGGCTTCATTTACTGTATCTTTCAGGTATAACTTCGGAGTTTTCTCTCGGTGTGCTTTATTTTGGAAGTCATGTTCATCTTATCAGGGTAGTGTTCTAGATCATCTTCATATAATGCACCCTTCCAGCAGGCCGCTTGCTGCGGAAAAACTACTTCGTATTGGTTCTTGAATAGTCGAAGCTGGCAGGAAGTCTAACAAGGTTTCTCATTTCTTTGTAATTAGAGTTTAATAGTTCGCTTTTCGAGATTTCACCACTATTTTCATTATAGAGATTGTTCGATTTCTTGTTTGAAGCAGTTAAGTAATCGAGTTCTATTCAGAAAGTGATAATATTTTGGGTCGTCTGGTCCGATGAATTGAGATGTGTCGTTACAGTGAAGGATATCTTTTGTCTGTGATGATAAAGTTTCATGACACGATTTCGGAGGAGTGTGGATTTTTTGTTTAGTCACTTATCAAGCGATTTTGTTGAATTTGAGACTGAGCTTGGTTGGTGAATTGTATATTTCGAATTTCATTCCCATTTGTTATCTTATTCTTAGAACTATGTTGTTTTTGTCTATTTTTTATTTACTTTTCTATTTCGAGGAAGTTTCTAATCATCCAAAGATTCCGAAGTTTTCTTTATAATCCACTTTGTTTATGGGTGTGAAGACTTATACTCAGTTCCATTCTGATACACCGAAAGTATGATTTCATTCTTCCTCTGGTCCCGTTCTGCCGATATGAGAAATCGTCAAACTATGCAGGGCATCATTCGTTTGAAACATTAGCCCAAAATGTTCGAACTCTCGTGAAGATTTTTTATATAAACGCAGTAGGTGGGTCAAGTAGCCTATACTTCGTTTGGGCATCTTTTATCGATTCGCGTTGGTTTTCCAAAAATCTTGATTTCACTTTTGTATCTCGTATGTGAAAATTTTTTTCTAATACAGTTTCTTGTCTTTAAGTATTTTGTCACCAAATTCGATTTCGTCCTTAGAGTGGTGCACGATTGCAGAAACCAAAAGTTTTTTTGAGTCTGTGAATGTGCATAAGTCGTGCGTTTCTAATCTTTGGAATAAATATTTCACAATCGGAGATATTGTGATGATCACTTGGGCAAACACTTGCGAATTCTATTTGCTGTCATTTCTTATTCTTAAAGATTTGGCTTGTGTTTTCAAGTTCTTCAAAGTTACTATGGTTAGAGATTATATTCCCAGAGTCAAAAACGGTATTCTTGCCTGCGTATTAGAGATAATCTGTGGTCAAATTTGTTTTTTGTCTTCCTTTAAAATAATAGCATGTGAAAATTTTTCGGTTCGTAGGTCGGTGGATTGCTCGGCTGGATCGGTCTGGCTGGATTAGGCGGGGAATTTGTCGCCTTCGCGTAGTGTTTCATTCTTTCTTTCGAGCGGATTTTTTTTTTGACTCAGATTGACGTGGATCGAGCTTTCATTTCTCTTTCGGGCGGGTTTTTTATTGGGTTGAGTTCTGGATCGGCGTATTTCTTCTTTTCGAGGGGGTTTCTTATATTTGGCGTTGGTCTGATCGACGTTATTTCTTCTTTCGGGCGCGGGTTCTTTTACTCAGGAACCTGGTTATTTTGCTAAACATGCTTTGCTGCATTAATGCGGACGGCTTTATTTAAAATTCTTTTTATTATTTTCATAGTTTTTGGGATCTACGTTTGTATATTCAGAAGCAAAGCAGTTTATATAGCGGATGTCATTGCCAAAGCGTCCTTTTTGTCATATGGTTTTCAGAAAACAAGTTTTGGCAAAGTTAAGGAAGTGTTTAAACCTGATTAAACAGTGTGAAATAGAAGTTATATTTCGAAATAGAATGTAGAATACATTCACATATTTCAAAATTTCTTTAATTTTAATAAATTTTAGTTAAATTTTTAGACAAACTGTCAATAATATGCAAAACATATATTATTCGTCCGACGAGCGTCTATGGGTTGCACATTAATATCGCTATGTAAAGTCCTATGTTTTAAAAATTCTCAAGAGGAGTGGCTTTTGTGTGAGGTCCTTAAAGACGATTTATTGATGATTTTGACAGTCCAAATCCCAAAAAAAACCATTTTTGATTTTCATACCTATGAACCTCAGCTAACTACGAAACCTGACTACTGGACTACAATATAACATACCAAGATTCAAAAATAAGTTTTTGCTTCAAATACACCTTTCACTCAGAAAAAAATACATTTTCGCCTAAGAATAAATATAGCCACATTAATGTGCTGCACATTTCACTAAAAAACATTCACATTTCACTTTACTATACGGCCTACGCAATACCAAATTGGGTTGTTATTTAAATACATTTTCGGCATCACTTTTTTTAATACATTTCACTATTTTCACAAAAATTACATAATTCAACTTTTTAATTACATTTCACTCCCTTGTCCAAATTTTTCTTGCTGAACGTCAGAAACTTCTATTCTTTACAGCATTAATGTGATTTTGTGGCTAAACAATTCGCAAAAATAAAATTGTACAGTGTTTATGAACTAAACCGTCTCGGAGCATTTCACCACAATGTTTACAACCTTGCAGAAAGCAAAATTTCAATTAGGTTTTTTTTCACATCGAGCTCAACCGAGCGCACACCTAGTTAACATTTAATATCATCAATTAGATTATGCATCAAACATGCTAATTCTAGCTTCAAGCCAGTTGAATGTCCATATATGCAAATTGCTGATATTTTTTATGTATACCCAGACGCCATTTTTCTTACCCAAAAAACAACAAACTAATATATTTCAACTTTACTCGCGGTTAACAAGTTTATGCATAGGAAAACAGTTGTTTGGTTTAGCTCAGATACCGGTGGTTGAAAGCAGATATTCATTCTGTTATTTAAAAATTGTTAATTTAAACAATGTCACGGCGTGATCACGTATAAGTTAAGTGATCACGTATTAGTTTAACCCGCTCAAAGTTTTGAGATTCCATAATACGCGACTTTTTTTCTTTTATAAGTAAATTACAGTTATAGGTTTTCCAAAAATTGTCAAATATGATTGCGAAGACCCAACAACTGGTACCCTCTAACCGCACGGTCAAGAAAAACTTTTAACACCATTTTTGAATAATTCAAACAAATATTGTTCGAATAAACCACTGAAAGCCGCGTCGGAATACCCCTCAAGGCCAGATTAACGTTCTCTCAAAACCGTAATGAATTAAACAAATATATATGTGTCGTCATAATGCCTTTTTATAAGAATGTTTGTTACACACAATTTATTCATTCAAAACGTAAAATCCCTTTTCTCTATTGTTGAAAAAAATATTTAGTAATATAAACCTTAACATGGCAAATTCCTGACAAATTTTCTGTGTACATTGTCCAGCCACCAAGCACATTCTCCTTCACCAGGTTCTCCATATAAACATTGTTTTTGTGATAAGTTGAGTGCCATTACCCGCAAACCTGGAACTATTCAGTTGCATTTACTAACCAAATTGGAATCACAGCTAAAAAAAATCACGTAATTTCTGAAAATAATTTTTTTTTGGTTGTTACCAACAAAATTACAAATATGCTAAGCAATTTTTGAATGCAAATTTAACAATCAAACATCTGGAAACTCAAAAAATTGTTCTTACCAAGTAACCTCCGCTCACATAATTAATTTTATCAAGTGCGAAAGTGAAAAATTGTCTATTACCCCGAGCTAATAACGGACCAATAAAAAAATCGGTAAACTAGCATGGATCATTTATTTTAAAAACCAGAACCTCAAGCCATTATAGCTTGGCTTTGAAATAAAAACCAAATTTTCACCTAGTTTACCATTTTTAATTGACCGTGATAACCTAAATGAGAATTTTCACTTTGCAAGTAAAAAAAGTACATACTGTAGTTAGTAATCTTGGGATAGGAAATTTATCATAGGCATTATTAAAAGTGAAAAATAATTTAATATCCTATGATAAATTTTCTATACCCAGATTAACTAAACATTTTTTAAGTTCCAGATGTTGATTGTTAAAATTTTACAATTCAAAAATTGCCCTCATATTTGTAATTATGTTTGTAAACAACAAAAAAAATTATTTTTTATTTTCTTTGTAGAATCTTCTCTTATAAAATTGCTCAAAGTTAAACGAATTGTTTCTAATGAACAAAAGTTATGCAACCATAACGTACGCAGGTTTCTGCTTAAACCTGGTTCATGACGCCTTATAAGTAAAGGTTTTGTCTTGCGAGAGATGCATTGGAGAGCATCTTCTCTCTAATTATGAATTTATTTTGAGCATGAAAAACATCATTCAGAATCTCAAAAAAGGCACTTAGTGTTTCAGATTTTCACGGCGTTAGATTGACGGTCAAAACTTATTTGTGTTTTTTTATGGCAGGAAGCTTGATAACGTTACAACTGTTGAATCAGTTACTGTATCCAATAAGCCTTTATTCTTGAAAATCTAATAAATGATACACCGGTAATCAATAAAATTTACGCGAAAACTTTCAATTTTTTCTTTATGTTTATTAAATTCTGTGGAGTAACCTGGAATTTCTCGAGTTCGAAAATTCTTAAAAATTACTTTTCTTAGTATGGTTTAAAACAAAATTCTCCATATTTTATCTCAACCAAAGTGCTACTCAGCCTTAATAATAGGGTAGTCCGTCAATCAGATGATGTAGTCCGAAAAAGACAAAATGTTGAATTTTTAACGATTTTCAAAACTTTATTCAAGATTTTTTTTTTTTTTAGGACAAGTCATGATCACCATATTTACTTCTGATCACGCCCTTTGGTTTGAAAAATATCTTTTTCCAAGCTTTCTGAAATCTGCTAAGTTTCAACATTAAAGTTAAAAAAAATAATTCCTGCCGCTTATTTTATAAATTTTTCTTCGAACTATTTCACTATTGTTAAAGATCGAAACATTAAAATCATTTTTAATTCTTACGACAAAGGACCACATTGCCATTTATGAGTGTTAGCGTGTCTTTTCCTGGACAGTTATCTTGGACCCGGTATACCATTGATACATTCCGGGTTTAATGTGTAAACAACACCGCCACCACAACTAACTGAGCTAGAACTTTTTGGTCCAAATTCAGTTCAGTTTAATCTAAAAAATAGAGAATTTTTAATAATTAATTTAAGCTGTTTTGTCTCTATATGATATAGAGACAAAAACAAGCTTAAATTAAAATTTAATTAAGGCAGTATCACGCCATTTAGCTGATTTTCAAACGTCTGTAGAAGCTGAATAAAATTCAGCTGCATTTTCTCGTTGTGCATTACGAAATATTTGTCTGAAATTTTACAAAAAAGTAACCGAAGCTTTGTATGATTCGTACCGTGTCGTTACTTACCGAGTCCAAAAAATTCAATTTTTGGCCGTTTTTCATAAAAGAATGATTTTCGAGGTGGACATCAGAATTTTTCACTTTTTTGTGTAGTATGGCTAAATTCGAAAAACTCCGCGAACTTAAATGAAGCCCAGAAATTTGAAATTTTGTCTATTTCAATTTTTTTCAATCAAAAACGTCTCCAAAATGGGTGTTTGTGAAGATACTTTTGTTTTCTTGAAATCATTTCGCCAATTTCGCCCAAAACGGCTTTGTTATATATAAAAAGTCATTTTAGGAAAATCGTTTTTGCCGGAAACTAAATGAAGTGGGTTTTTCGACATATTTTTTTCGAAGTACTTTAATGCGACGCGCTCAAAGTTTGGGTACCTTAAAAAACTGAAATAAAATATTTCAAAGATATAATTTTTTTCAAAAATAAAAATTTTTCATTTTACATTCCGACTTGAATTACAGGCCAAAATGTGCAAGCCACAAATTTAAATTCAACGGAATTATATTCTTTAAAGATACAGTAAAGTGAATGAAAATAATACTTCGTAAAAATACGCAAATTATGAAATTTTTTTATATCGAAAATTTCTTTTTTTATTTTTTCGAATGAAATCGGATATCAAAAATGAGAATGCAGCAAAAATTAAACTTTATTCTCATGTCTGTTCCGAGATATAGCGTCCGTTCGGTTAACCCCCTATTTTCTGATCTAATGGAAAAAGTTTTGAAAAATCTTTTTTTCGGAAAAATTTTATTTCTTACATTCCAGATTGAATTCACACCAAAATGTGCAAGCAAAATTATATTCAACGATAAATCTTTAAAGATACGCGTAAAGTGAATGAAAAATAATACTTTACGCTAAAACAGACGAAATTTATGCAAATTTTTTTTACATATTCACATGAAATTTTTTTTTTTCACTAATTTTTTGGAATGAAATCGATATCAAAAATCGAATGCCAGCAAAAATTAACATTTCTTCATGTCTGAGTTCCGAGAAGATAGCGTCCGTCGGGTACCCCTATTTTTCTTGATCTAAGAAAAGTTGAAAAAAAAAAAATTTTCGAAAATTTTATTTTTTATTTTTACATTTCAGATTGAAATTCACAGGTCAAAATGTGCAAGCAAAATTGAGCATTCAAACGGATAAATACTTATCTAAAGATACAGTAAGTGCGATGAAAAAAAATAACTTCGTAAAAGAACGAAATTTATGCAAATTTTCTTATATCTCGGAAATTTTTTTTTAAATTTCTTTGCAATGAAATCGATATCAAAAATGCAACAGAATGCAGTAAAAATTAACTTTTTTCTCATGTCTGGTTCCGAGATATAGCTTCCGTCGGATACTCCCTTAAAAATACCTATATACCTTTATTACCACTTGCTTAAAATGCGTAGCCACTAACTCTTTTTTAACGTGTGATTTTAACGTATTTGGCTACGCATCTAAGCAAAGTGTTAATTAAGGAATATTACACTTGACTTTTACGTGATTTCTAGGAATACTGGTGACGTCATGAAACTTGGCACTGTAATTTTCAATACACTTTTCACTTTTGTGAAATGGTTTTTTACAAAGCTGAAACGTAAATTTAAGAAAATTTCACATTCTAAGACTGAAAGTTTTACGAAGTCTTATTATTTTATGAGATTGACTTCTCTACTTTTACGATCTTGTAATAAATGAAACGCTTAAGTACATTATTCTCTTTTAGTATATTAAATAAAAATATTTTATTATTTTAAGTAAATAGTTCCTAATCTAAACATTCAAGCGCGTTTAGAAATTCACAAATTTTAACTGCAAAGGAATTGTGGACTGAGACGCTGCTAAAATTTTCCAATGTTTCATTGGAACGTTCGGCATTTTCGCTTTTGTTTTTCAAAATAATTGTATACAGCTAACCAATCATTATCCTTGCTTCAAAGAAAGGTGAACACAAAAATACCAGAACAAGATATCAGTGTTGGTGTGAAATAACGCATTTTAAAAGCGATGGGAAATGAGTGTGGAGGCCGCCTTTGTCCAATCAGGTACGCGTTATTAACCAGATACTTGGATTTCATCACGCTATTTGTGTTTTCTCCAACTGAACAGGCATATTTACAAGGAATTGAATCTTGAAACTTAAAATAAATACAACTTAAAAAATGTGAGAAGCCAATTTATTCAGCACAAAAAATCTTCTTCATACAAGATCATATTTCTCATATCCTATATTTGAGAAAAAAAAATAGTTACTTTTGAACTATGTCATTATTTTATCTCATAATCAATTACCACATTCGGCGGAGTACACATAATTCAGTAAACTTGCTGTCATTCCCTTGACAATTAATATTCCACCATTTATACATTGATACATTTTCTTTTCTGTGTCGTCGTACCCATATAACCGCAATAACCGAACAAGATACTAGACTTGTCCAAAATCACTACAATAATCTTAATTCACATTTAAAGGGTAGTCAGACACATACATATATTCAGAAACAAGCCTCTTTAAAAGGCAATTTTTCTAAAAACGCCTGCTGTGAAAGTTTATCAATCGCAGTCTTATCACGTGTAGGATCTAGTTTACTTGATTTTAAAACTAAATGATAAATAGTACTGTAAAATTCGCGAAAATTTACTGTTGAAACATATTGTAATTTTTTCAGACGTTCCCTGTAGGAAATTTTATCCTTGACCATGTTCTTATCAAACACAGTCTTAAAAATCTCCACCGTGATAACTGCACCGTCTTTATCATTCTCCCGTTTAAGCTCATTTATCAACTTTAATCTTATCTGAATTGATAACATCTGATAGCCGACAATAACATTTGATATGAATTGAATGTTAGATACTCATGTTATTCAAGCGAAATGAGATAACGGCATGTGAAAGCCAATCATGGGGCCTGACTTTGGATCCCATGTTGGAAAAATCAATTTTATATTACTTTTCTTATTTTTCTCTTCCATTTTTAAGTCGGAATGACCAAAAAACTGTTCAGTTTTGCACTTTTTTAAAATTGGGCCACTAGAGAGTTGAAAATCCGGCAGGGTTGCAAAATAATATTTTTCTTGAATATGGTTCAAAAATATTTGTGTCTCGAAACCTTTATACTTTTTTTCAAAATCCCGGGTTGATATTGTCCCTTCAGGAAAAAAAAACTGTTCTTCGACTTTGCCGGATTTAATAATGGTTTTAAAGCTGAACGGCGTCAAAATCTGTAAACTGTCGCCTATACTATTTAATGGGACCAAAATAATTTTGTCTTTATCCCTAAAAATCATTATCTCCGCATAATTGCCTATTTTATCTTTCAGCTTTTTCAACATCCGTTGTTTTTTCGAAATTTTGGTCTTTGTCAAAAAAAATATTTCCTAAACTTGCCACAAGTTTACTCGGCATATGTTGGTTCAAAATCAAACCGAATTTAAAATTTTTATCATACCCGACTGCGTCATCTATTTGAACGCAGGAATTCTTCTCATCATTGGATTCGGCATTTTCTCCTCTAAGTGTTCCGGCGATCATTTCATCTTTAACATCGTCTTTGTTTTCTTCAACGGCCAAATTTTCATCGGATTTTTTGTCACATTTTTCCAAATTATCCATTTAATCCAATTTTTTGCTAAAAATTTAAATCAGCGGCCCAGTTTAGCATGTATTTCTTAATGCATTGTGTTAAAATTTCCGACCGTGAAATTTATGAACTCAAAAATTCAATCTAACGTTCTTCAAACGTTTATACTATTACGCTTAAAATTTTCAATCACGTACATTTTCACCATAAAAAATTTCCTCACGTTCTCCGAACGTACATTTTCACCATAAAAAAATTTTCTTACGTTCTCCAAACGTACATTTTCACCATAAAAAATTTTCGTTACGTTCTCCAAACGTACATTTTCACCATAAAAAATTTTCCTTACGTTCTCCAAACGTACATTCTCACCATAAATTTTCTTTTCACGTTCTTCCAACGCTTATGACTTTACCATAAAACTTTTCTCACGTTCTCCCAACGTTTAAATTTTTTACCAAAAATATCCAAAAATTAACAAACATATTTCATCACTTTTTCCTTGCTACAAAATTTCTCTCAAAATTTGTTTTCAAAATAAAATGGTCGTCACCAAGTTGAAATAACCACTTGTTCATAGCCTATAATTTTAAAATTTCACTTCAAATGGTTATTTACGTGCTTTTGATCAAAAATTGTGAGAAAGTTTGAAATTTTACAGCTAATAGCTAAACTAATTAATCTACGAGTTTTCCCTTTTCTGCCCGAAATTTTTTCAAAAAATAACTCCTTGGGCTCCACTAATGACAGTCATAATTACTTATTTATGCAGATCATTTATTGACATGTTTAAGGTAGAAAAGGGAAGCTTGTTCTTACTTTTAATTAGCACTTTTATTCAGTATCTCTCATCTCGCGCATTTCTGTAACTGGTGTAAGATCAGCGAGCTGAGAGTTTAGATGCAGGAAATAATATATGACCGAATATGACTCGGCATACTAGAACATACTAAATTTAAATTTTGTTTTCAGAAATCATATTCGTACATTGTACTTGTAGAAACTTTTTTATTTATCTAGGTTGTCACCTACGGAAGGCCAAAACAGAGATTAAGGGGATTGTGGATGCTTCCAGCAATTTGCTGGGGACAAATAAGCCCTTTTTAAAACTCAAATATCTTTTGTGAGAATTGAGTGAACGTTTATTTTTCCAATTGTATAATGTAGTCCGTAACCTTGAGAAGTCAAAAATTGATGCATTTTTAGAAAATATTATCACAAAAACCTTTAAATGCATAAAACCTTATTGCTGGTATTTCTTTCCGTTGAAGTTTACCGTCATATCCACGTATCCAAAAATCACATAATGCCGATATTATNCACTTCAAATGGTTATTTACGTGCTTTTGATCAAAAATTGTGAGAAATTTTGAAATTTTACAGCTAATAGCTAAACTAATTAATCTACGAGTTTTCCCTTTTCTGCCCGAAATTTTTTCAAAAAATAACTCCTAGGGCTCCACTAATGACAGTCATAATTACTTATTGATACAGATAAACTTTATTGTCATGTTGAGGCAGAAAAGGGAATATAAATCTTACTTTAAATCAGTAGTCCAATTCGGTGTCTCTCATCTCGCGCATTTCTGTAACTGGTGTAAAATCCGCGAGCTGAGAGTTTAGATGCAGGAAATAATATACGACCGAATATGACTCGGCATAGGATTAGGCGGCTGGATTTGTCGGCTTAGCGTAGGTTTTTATTCTCTTCTTTCGAGCGGTTTGTTTTTTACTTGGATTGGACTGGATCGGCATTATTTCTTCTTTCGAGGCGGGTACTTTTACTTGGATTGGTCTGGATCTGCGTTATTTCTTCTTTCGAGGTGGGTTTCTTATACTTGGGTTGGTCTGGATCGGCGTTATGTCTTCTTTCGAGGCGGGTACTTTTACTTGGATTGGTCTGGATCGGCGTTATTTCTTCTTTCAAGGCGGGTTTCTTATACTTGGGTTGGTCTGGATCGGCGTTATTTCTTCTTTCGAGGGGGGGTTCTTTCAAACTCACCAGTGAGTTATTTTTGCCACAACATTGCTTTCTGCATTTAATGCGACACGGCTTTATTAAAAATCTTATTTATTTATTTTCATAGTTTTGAGATACTACAATTTGATAATATTCAGAAGCAAGACGCAGTTTATATAGCGGAAATGTCATATGCCAAAAGCGTCCTTTTGTCATACTATATGACTCATACGGTTTTCCGGAAACAACAAGTTTTGGCAAAAGTTAAGGAAAGTGTTTACAACTGATGTTTAACAACTGTGAAAATATAAGTTATATTTCGAAAATAGAATGTAGAATACATTCATTTGAATATTTAATTCCTGGAGACCACAAATAACATTTTTTATTAATATTCTGAAAATTCATTCTGTAAATAAGTTTCCTGTGAAACATCCCTAAAAAAGTTAGAATTCACATTCGAAGTCATCATTTTTCGAACACCGGCGTTTGTGACACCTTGACACGAAAAAAACTTCATAAGAAAACTTTTCCTCACTGACAATATTTGCACCCCATTCTCTACACTTAGTATTCTAGTGCAACTTTCACTTAGTTTTTAGGCAACCAAAAGCGAAATCGAAAATTCAGAGCCATAGCGTCGTTTTTCATACAGCTTCTTATAATTGGGCGAAAATGAGGTAAAAATGCAAGTCATTATAATCGATTTTTTTAAACAATTAAAACAGTTCTTACATTTAAATTTCTTTCAAAAACTTTATTAATTTAGATCTAAAAGTGTCCCAAATAAGTATTAACTGCGACCCGTTTTCTGTGAAGTGATGCTGAATCGATATTTTACCGTAAATCATGGACGATTTTTCACTTTTGAAATTCCTTATTTCAAATCGTCACGGTACTTTTGATTAAATATGCTTGAGTACTGCTTAATTATTTTGTTTGGAATAAACGACGAGTAAACTAATGGTTAACATTACGTTTATAATTATTTTGGTGATTATTCATTCTAACAGGTTAGAATCAGGCTAATAAATTCAACAGTCGTGCGAATTGCAGTATAATACATGCCTCTAATATTTTCGAATTTATTTTACTGAAGTTTAACTTTTTGAAATTAATTGTCGCCCAATAATTCTATAAAATTATGGTCTGACAGCTTGTAGTTCAAACCACACAATTTTTCGCAGTTAACTACGAATAATCAGCAATTATTTTGAAAATGCTGCTTGAAGCAGCCTGCTAACTTGGTTTACAATTTTTATAAGAGCCGAATGTACAATTTTGATATACCTGTGGATATCGCTAATTTTGAACAATTATGAGCAAAATAAATTATTTGTGATCTTTTTGTATATATTTTTATTGTGTATTAATTCTACTAGTTTCGAATTATATAATTCATTGTCAAGAGATTTTAGTTTCTAAATAAGTTTTTCAAGTTGTATATAGTTTTTATTAATTGTTCAAATATGGTGATATTATTGTAACATACATTATGTGTTTTTTTTCGTGGAACAGAATACTCAAGTGTCCGGGAAATGTCCTAAGTTTGGGAAGAATTCTCCCGAAGTGTTTTTTTTATGTTCGCACGAAATAAAACCAATGTATATATTTCGACTAATGTTGTCATAATCAGTGTAGTTAAACAGTATTAATATTGTATATTATTTATAATATATTATAAATTATAGTATAGTATTATGAAGTATTTTTTATATAGTTATCAACCTTTATCCATTTATGAAAAATAAATTAGATAATTTGAGAGTGGAGTGGTGCAAGCGATACGATGTAAGTATACTGCGCAATAAGTGAAGCGATATCACTGATCTAGGCTAGGTATGAACCAATAAAGAGAAGCTTTGTTATTTTTTCACACACTTTCATTCTCAACATAACGTGTTGACTAAACAGCCACAACTTTTCACTTTGCTATTAACTTATAAATCTGTAATTTGAACAGTGAATTGGTTTTTTAAGAATTTGGCGTCAATTTGAAATTTGATTTTTTATAATTAAATTTCAATTTGAACGAACGAAAAAAAAAATCGTGATCATTATAGCTTGTGAAGAATAAATGAGAAATTAAGCAAATCACACTCACATTCAGCGCCACTTGATTCAAATTTATAATCTTTTTTTACTAAGAACAAATTCCGTAAACTTTTGAACCTCAGATTCTAACTCGAGCGATTATCTCTTCGTACTATTTATTTAAACCGCACAAATACTGTTTTGCTCCAATTTAAAACGCTCTTATTATTATCGAGTCAAGTACAAGAGAATTTGAAAATTGAAAAAATAGAGATTAATGGTACTGGTTAAAAGCATTGGTTTCAAAGACGAGGTGTTTTAATTAAACTAGTTCGTGCAAATAACTTAAAAAAATGCTAACACTTACTTTGACAAATCTTTTCAATTTCGCTTGAAGCAGCATTTGACAAAAAATTTCAAAGTTTGCGGGCCATTCAAGATTATAATAACTTCTCCTGCTTTTAGCATATATTCGAAAGAGTTTGGAGAACTAATGCTCGATAGGTATCAGACTTTTTCGTGTTTCAAACATTTTTATATCTCCATAATTATTTGGCAATTTTTGTATCTCAAGAAGTTTACTTTTTATCTTTTCTTCATTTAAAATATCTTTTTCTTCGCCATTTTAAATTTTTTTATATCAGATTTTATACAATATATCGTTTTGGGGATGCACAGATCACCAAAAAGATTATATTTTTAAATAGAAAATTTGCTTATCATCAGGGGAGATGATTTTTGTAATAGCGGTAGTCTGGTCACTTCCTCGAGTTATTCTGGGTAAAATTGGGGAGTTAGCTTGCGGTGCAAAAATAATTTTGATTAAAAAGCTTGGACACTGCCTTCAGGTTAGCAACTTTACATTTAGCTCTAAAATTCCTCAGTGAATGTTATAGAAATTAAACAGTTACACTTAATTTCGTAATTTTAATTTTTGAAAATGGGGAAAAAGAAAGAAATATAATGTCCATAGATATTTCGAAAAAGATTTTAAAAGTGAGGCAAAAATTGCCGTCGTCACTGCAAAAATATATATGGCAATAGAAGTTTATTTCCACACTCAAGCTTAATTCACTCAATTCTTATTCGGAAAGCGTTTTGTACGTACGCTCCTACAAGACCATCCTAAACAGACACACCCTAACACTCGCGAGGCGGACAGGCCCATTACACTGCGCTATACAAATGCTATCAGCTCCTGACCAGGTGTTGTTTCAAAAGAACTCACCAATTTTCAAAACTATTATTATCTATATAATCTCTGAAAACGGTTACTAATCGATCAAAAAGCACAATTGTTCTATTTAATTGTAAAATTGTTTATTGTGGGTTCAGAATAAAAGTCTTAAATTGATCAGGTGATTGAACCGGTGATGGAATTCAGAAGAAAATTTAGCGCGTGACTCTAGAACTCCCACATACCGAGAACAAAAATCAAGAAGCATTTAATGATTACCACTGCAAAGCCGGAACAGTTTTTAATCCTTTAACAAGAGTGATTAGAGAAAATCCTACTCCTATGCGTAGTGTCACGGCGTAGTTCTCACGGCTGTTCAAATTTACAGATTTAAATGTAATTTGAAATTTGAGTCGTTGTCGCTCAATTTTCAATTACAATTAAAATATAAGTCTGATGGAGACTAGGACCGGTCGGACGCTTGATGCCTCGAAATACACACAGACGGGGCTCGTGGTAACCACGACGTGTTTATTGATTTACAAGTAGTTGTGCATATATCATAAGATATTTTTTTTGATCTGACATTTATATCGATATGAAAATTGAATATGAAATGATATTTTTTATAAATATTTTGTCTCGAATCCAAAATTTGAAATTTTAGATGACCATGAAACAGGTTTCAACCCTGTAGATAAAATTAAGTTTATATTTTCAAAGTTTGTCTCAGCTGCTACTATTTATACATTTTCATTTTTATCTGGTGTTGGTGGTGCTTTCATCTGGGTGGGTCAAGGAGCGGAAGTCTTAGCAAATTCTGATGAGAACACAGTTGATAGAAATACCGCTGCATTTTGGCTTATCTACCAAATGTCTCAATTTGGTTGAGGTGTCAAATTTTATCTGTCTATTCAAACATAATTAAAATTTTATTCAATTCAGAATCAAAAATTACGAAATTTAACTATTCTTCATTTTAAATTTGTGCATATATAATCACCGAAGACGGATAAAACTCTTATTAATTCAACCGGTCCTAATTATCATTGAGTAATTTGATAAATTAAATATCCTAATTATAATTAATATTATATGGATCTTCCCCCAATATGCGACCAGAATGCTTAATTTAAACGTTGCTATATTCAACTAATCATCAATTTATCACTGAATCTCGGCTATATGATAAATTATAAATTATTCTGATTTTTGACCCTTTTATCAGAGGAACATTGTACGTTTATGAAGCCTGGAATGGATATGACATTATCACACCTAGTCTGAGAATTACACTCTTTATAATTTTAGTGGTCATTGGATCGATAGGAATTCTCATTTTATTTTTTATCAGACAAATTCCCACAGAAATCGATGATGCTTCCAGAAAAGTTTTGAAATAAATTATGTTTGAAGTTTGGTAATTGAGCAATAACGTTTCGGCATAATATCGTTGACGATTATTTGATCTACTAGACCTAAGGTACTGGAAACGATTCGATAGTTAAAATTAGCAAACAAGTATTTTTTTAATGAAATATTTGTACATCATATAAAATCTTTCTGAGAGTTAAAGATCGAACACCACATTTAATTAAGGTCGATAACTTTAGGTGGTATGAAATAAATGGCACTAATAATAATATTTCATAAGACAAAATATTATCATGGGCGCCATTTATTGCAGACGTGAAGATATGAACTATAAACGAAGTGTTTTGCGTTTAACTGTCAGCAGCAAAATTCGGTACTTTTAACTCGTTTTTCGACCAATACATGAATATTTATCGAACAAACTAACGATTGACTTTCTCCTCGTCACGATATTGTGCTATTTTTTGAAGAACATCCGAAAAATAAATTAAGCGTTTGCGGGAAAAGTGGCAATTCTATTTTTATCAAATATTCAAAACCGACGAATTTGAGGGATTTTATGATATTTTGAATTAAACTGTAACATATTTTGCCTATGACGATGAGTTTTATCTCGTGAGACTTTGAAAATTATTCTGAAAAGGAGATTTTGGCTTATCAAGAACAATAATAGAATGCATGTATTACAATACATTTATAGCCACATTTAAAACAGACTAGCTCGGGTCTGATTGATTGCATGACACATTTTATTTGCAAAACTAATTGAAAAATATGCAAATTTACTGAATTTCGACGTGAAACTTCGATTTGACAACATGAATGACAGCATGCATATTTTAGCTTTAAATCAGGTTGTTAACGTTTAAATTTGAAAAATTATTCTTTTAAAAATAAATCATCAGTTTGAGATTATGCTGAAATTCATTTTTTTAATGATTGATGCAATTTCAAATTGAAAGTTAGGAATTATAATTATTTGTTTGAAATTGCTTTTAAGATCAAGAACAACTTAGTTTCGAAATTACGTCTCAACAAAATTAAAATAACCAGACTAGATAGCGACACCCGTTTTTCGCATATGAATCTTGCCCGAATTTTTAATGTCGAAATTTTTTTTCCGGTAATTACCGGTTCACCGGTAATTCGCAAATTTTTTTTGTCATTTCGAGCAATTTCGTTGTTTCAGGTTGCTCAGAACACGGGTTAACCCCCTCACATCCAAACGCCATTCGGGGACGGCGAGATTTTTTAAATCCCAAACGAGATAGAAATAATTAATCCACAGACTTTTTATTCAAATGTGTCATAGAATTTCGCAATTCTTTTCTCGTAGTATTTTAATTTGATACGACTAGCAGTTCAAAAGATATTTTTCCTACTTTATTTTATGATTTTCGCCCAATTTTCGTATAAAATCCTAGCGGTAAATAACACATAAAATTAAAATTCTGAGGAGACTCAGATTTAGGAAATTATTGAGGCTACTCCTGGTATTATATTTTTTTCTCTGGTCTTTATTTGAGAGTTTTATTTTTTCTCAACTGATTTCTCTAAAGACTCGTAAAAATAAAAACTTAGTTTTCGCGATTATTATATTTTTGAAGGAAATAAGTTTAATTTTTTGATAGAATTAGATGAATCTCTAGTTTCTTCAACGAAATTAACATTTTTAATCATTGCCTTTCATCCATTTCAATTTCCTCGATTTCATCTTCAGAATCACTAAGATCTCAGGTTGTGTATCATTCTAAGTAGTAACAAAATCTTCGAGATTTGTTCATTATAATAAGGCATTTCTAAAATTTCAATTTCATGTTTTTTAATTATGATTTCCGTCGATGAAAATTGATTTTATAAAATTGTATTTACGCCATCTTGACAAATACGACGATCAGTCTTGTCAAGCTGCTGCAAAATCTAGCTGAAGCTTGATTTATTTTTATCCCGCCGAGTAATCAAGCCTAAAGCAGGCCGAAAACTGAGCTGTCCTCTTTTTAGTGGCTTGACATCTTGATCAAATACATTTATTTGTATCCTCAAATACATTTATTTTTATGCTCAGAAATAGTTTTTTACCGATTTTTGGTACAGAAAAATAGAAATTATCGTGTTGTATGCTAATGAATAGAGATATTTCACTCAGAGAAAAGATTCAGAAAGCCAAGGTTTGACTTATTTATTTATAATTTCCATATCCTCGGGAATAAAATTTGTTTGTGGAAAAAACTTAACTTTATTTTTTCGACTTATATTGATCAAAGATAATTACATTTTTGAAAAAATTAATTTAAATTTTAAGTCTGTTCCTCAATAATTTGAATATTAATTTTGTACTTTTCAATTTCCAAATTCGTAATAAGCCTTCAGCGTAATAAACCTTCAGAGTTTTCGAGTCGAAAACTATTTTCGTAACCTTTTTTCTGATTTTTGTGCGTGCATTTTGGCGCTAAGGGATACAAAAACTGCTTTTTCAGACGATTGAGATAAGCTTTTTTAAATCAGAGAGTATATTTGAGTAGCCAGTGTCCTAATTAATCTTTTGTTATTCATATCTGATTTTGAAAAATGTATGGTTTTCCGATGAGGTACCCGGAACTTAACCTCTATTTTGTCTTGCATTTATCGAGCACACAAAATTAAAATCAANAAAAATTATAAGCCTCCAATTTAAGTCTATCCTTGATCTTGTGTCATTAAAAATAATGAATATTTTATCGCATTTATTATCTCCGCAATAACCGCCCAAAGTGGCGTCCCCGAATGGAGTTTTGGGTGTGAGGGGAATTTCAATGGTTTTGGGTGTGAGGGGGTTTAAAATATTTTGTTCCTGAAATATGGTGTTGATGAACACGACAACGTTAATTAAATGAAGCCAAACTGGCTACACTAACAAATCCCATGTCTGTTATGTTACTAGCGTCGGAGAAATTTATTTTCACAAAAACAATACTTTTTCTTTAATTCTCATTTTATTGCAGCGAACGTTTCCGAATTTTATTTCTAATACATTATCAGGCTTTTTCTTTAAAATTTTAATACAGAAGCTTCAAGTTTTTCTTTAATATCATTATATACCATTTTCTACATTTTTAGATGCTCCGAATGTATGTTGTGAAAGTTTTTGTTAAGTTTGCCGAAACTACTAAGTAGGTTCACCGTTAGCTATGTGGTTAACTTTAGTAGATAACATCTACTAGATACACACTATGCCGTGGTAATCTGGTGAAACAATATTTTATAAGTTTTCGTAATGCTGTATTGTTACCAAATGTAGTTTTAAAGGCATTCGATTGATAAATCCAAAATTTATTGGAAGTTATTAAAGACAAATTTGCCGTTTTTCTTCTCGATGATGAATTTTTTCTTCGTCGAAATTTTTCGATGATATTTTTTCAATGAAAGGTATAAGTTTTATGGCATATTCTGTCATATCTGTTGAATTATGTTAAATCTGATTTGTTACAGATCGATATTCTCACTTTAAAAGTCGGCTTTTTATAAAATTTATTTATTTTTCATTATCAAATTTTGGCGTCATTTGGATGAAATCACCGAATTCAATTTATAAAAAAATTTTTATTACAATTTCTACTCATTTCTCAATATTTTATGAGTCCTCAAAAGGTCGAAAATGACAATTACATCGAATTAAATGTTTCAATAAATTAATTTCGGTTGGTGCTTGTCAAAACTTGCAACGACTTAATAATTGTCCACATTCTAAGGCTTGAGTGACAAGAAGCGAAGAGACAAAAACTGATTTGTCGATACTTAAGGTGATTTGAGGCCAAATTGAAAGCCTTTTGGATGAATTATAGCATTAATTATAGCTATTATAGCATGGTTTCGAATAACCTCAAGTTTTAACGCCACTTAGAACTCACGCGTCAGTAAAATATTTCTGTTAAACATTTGATAATTAAAGGGCTTTGTTGGATTTCAACGTAACCGTATTTTTGTACGTCACTTTGTGGCGATTATTATTTTTAATTAATTCATTCTGAGTTAATTTATTTTTGATGAATTCAATCGTTATTATAAAAAACAAAACTGTTCAAATACGCAATATTTGTTTGCAATTTATCATTCCGCTTTGCTTCAAAACAACCTGAAAATTCCGAAAAAATTAAAACAAATATTTTCCGTTTTACGCAAAAAAAAAAGCCATAATTGTTTTTATCGAGTTTCACAAAACAACTTTGTTAAATCTAAATATTTGAAATATCTTTAAATAAACAGGGGACATTCGCCTTTTTAGTCTTCTTCGATAATTTGCAATCAAATATTCTTATACGAAACATAATCATTTATTTAAAATTTAAGACTTACAAGACCGTTATTTGCCCGAAAATGGTATCAACAGACAACATTACATAAATTCGAAAAATCATTCGTAGCTTTCATTAAGATATGTAGAAAATATTTTTCACTCCGAAGCAGCTAGCTTATAATTGCAAATTTTAAATGTACATAAATGCTCGAGGAATTAAACTGGTGCAGACAAAATCACTGAATGGCATTCATGATCAAAATAATTGAAACTCGCGGAAAAAAAATTGAAAAATTTCAGAATGTGTTTTTATATCTATCTATTTAAAAAATTTGACCATTCAACTTTGGACCATAAAATATGTTCAGAGATTTCAAAGACAATCTTCATCATAATTTTCTTTTTTTAAAAAGGTTGAGAATTTCAAAAAAAAATTTCTTCAAGTTCGAAAACTAATTTTATTTATTCCAGTTTGACGAATTCGACCTTTTCAAATTGCTCGTATTTAAGAACCAAAGAAGTGAGGACAATAATTTTCGAATCAAAAAATAGAATATATTAATTTCATAAAATGCGTGCGTATTTTACTTCGATAAAAGCCGCGCTATTTGACAATCAGTGCCAATCGACACTGTCTGAGTTCACAAGTCAAGTATTTAAAATCCATTTTTTGGGGTGCTTAATTTTCTAAAAGTGATACCGGAATCAGAAAATTATAGCCGTGATAATAAAGAAAAATTATTTCAAACTCAGTTTTGTCAAGATTTGTCTTTTGGTGGAAAATGCAAATTGATGCTTCGGACAATTGGGCACGCTGTGGGTTTCTGTAAGCAATACCATTTTATCATGTTGATTTTGATCACTTGTTATATTGGATTCGAGGACAGGGTTCTAAATCGAATAATTGTGGTTGAATTGAGATATTAATAATACCGTATAATTGTGGCAGGTCATCACAAAAAAGTTAACTTGGGATATCAAAGATTATGCCCTGGTCCATATGAAATCTCATTTCAAACCAAAAATGAATTATAATAACCTGGTCAAATACCTTTATTGAATTGACCACCTCAGCATTCAGGCGAGAAACTCATATTTTTGAAATTCCATCAAGTCCAATTTGAAGTTTTCTTCGTACCATGTTTGTAA
>SCLH01001664.1:125290-139696 GCA_004367855.1 Oikopleura vanhoeffeni
TCTTGTTTTATTCTTTCACAATCTTGCCTCAAAGTCCAATTGTTTGTGAATTTTAATTTTTGCCCTTGAATTTTCAAGGTTATCTTTTTGCAGAAAAATATCAGCAAAAAAATATAAAAGTCCGATTTTTACACTTAAGACGCCCTAAAATGCTTGCTTCAACCACTTCGTTAAGAAGTCACTGGTGTTATTGTGAATTTGTATCATTCGAAAAAATTTCAAATCGTGTCCCAATTTTTTTTTGTGTTCAAAAAACTCCAAATTGGATAAAAGAGTCTAATTTGTTTTGGAAATATTGTTGTTTCCAAAATATTTTGCGCTTTTTTAACGTTAAAATTTGAGTCCTTAGGACCTATATTTAAAAGGTTAGCATATAAGGACAACACTCATTAGTGTCCTATTACGAGGCTTCTGATTGGTTTGAAGACATTTATTAGAAAGCTGAGCGCCACGTGAGTATTTTGCCATAATAAACAGCCACATCCTTATCAAAATGATTGCTTAATTTCAATAACAAGGTTTCCAATGACTTTTCTCAACTTACAGGTCCTGGACATATTCGGTATCTTTGAATCCAATTTAGACTTTTTTACCCCAATCGATATGAACCTCAGCTATAATATGAGCTTTTTTTTAGCTCTGTGCTATGTCACACAAAGAAACAACAGGCCTAAAACAACCTTTTCTTAAAAAAACTCTGTCCTTAGAGCGAATTTTGGAAATGTTTTTCTTTTTTCTGAATGTCCCAGCCACGGCGGTCATTTTGATACAAAAAATTCAAAAATCGAAGCCATCATTTTTTTTCGACGTTATTGAATTTGAATTTAACCAGTGCCAATGAATACTTTCGAACAAGAAATAAACTTATAGCTGAAGATAAACTGATGTTTAGGCAGGTATGGAATCGGGGCTAAACTATAAGATATAAACTGTGAAGATTTGACCTTGGCATATTTTACAAATAACTCTAATTTAAATCATTCATATTTAATCTAGGGATAAACGGTCAAGCTGTGAATACAGTAGTTACTCTTTTATAGTTACCCCTGAACTATTGTAAAAAAGGTAACTATAACAAATAAAACTTTAAAAACATTTAATTAGTGATTGCTCGGGGTAACTTTAACAGATAATTACTCAATATTTTTTTTCAATTTGAGAATTCTTTTTTCTTAACTTAAATCTGTTTTTTGTAACTTAAATTAACTTAAAACTTAAATTTCATTATGAAAGGAGAACTGGTCGCATTAAGAGACTCGGACATGAAATTTTCCGTAGATTATCATTAAAATGTTTATTTCTGAAAATATGGACAAAAATAAGTTGATAAGAAGTCCCTTTATTTCCATTTGTCATATAAAATATATTTTTATTGCGATTTGAACATATTTTTTTATAATATTTTTTCACAATTTGAGATTTCTGAGAATTCAAATCGCTGTTTCAGAAAAAACGAGACAAAAAAATGAAAATTGTGAACCTCGGGGCTCTGAGCATGCTCTTCAGTGTTTTAAGTTTAATTTTCAAGTGTCTGTCGAGAAAATTTAGAGAGTTGATGGATTTTTTGTGAGACCCTGGATATAACGGCAAAAACGGGTTTTCGCCAATTTCAGCGCTGGATGATTTTTTGTAGATAAACTCGACCTCGGGGCTCTGCGCATGTCCTTTGTGGTCAAAATCAACTATAAATTTTTGATATATCTTTAAAACTTAGGTAGTTGATGGATTTTTAAGAGAAAATCTCATCACTTCTAAAAAGTCGTTTTATTACCAATCAGAGCTCGACAATATGTTTTTTCGGAGCAAGATTTTTGCTTGAATATTCAAGAACTGAAAACCGTACGTTCGTGTTATTTCTAGTACGGCATCAAATCGACCTTGAAACCCCAGTATTCGAGTTGATATACTTTTGTAAAAAATTTCAGACCAGGCGATGTGATGATTTGTGTCAGGTGGACTTGTCTATCGGTCAAGACTATCGAAAAAGTCTAGGAGTCTGAGACTTATTGCGCTCGGACTTATTTTTCTGCCAAACAGTCAAAATTGAAAAAAAAATCTAAATGTTATTCGAAAGTCTAGAGATTTTGAGATTTTCTAGGTATCAAGGGTGACTATAACAGATAAACGACATGAACTTCGCTGAAAAGGATTACTAATAGTAATTTACTATAACAGATAAAAGGTAACTATAATACGGGTAACTTTAACAGAGTAACTACTGTACCCACCAAAACAAGCCATAATTTATTCATGAACTTCATGAAAATTGGAATTATGACAAATATCTAATGATGACGCAGTAAAAATAAAACTTGCGGAAGTTACATATTTTTTCAATAAGACAACGGTGTGCGTTACAAAGAGTACGTCATTTTGTCACTCAGACAAAGTTAAAAGTCTTTCATAATTAACTCGTAGACTAGATTTCCGGCAAGTAGTGACCATTCACCATTTAATCGCATTTTACGACGCTTAAACATTAATGGAAAGATCAGTTAAAAAGTTATCGATTATTTTTGAGACAAAATAATGTTTGTGCGTTTTTTTTGAAAATTTTTACTATATTACAGTACTTATTTTTTGCAAAATTTTTAGATTCACTAAATAAATACTTTGATCGTGATCAGAAAAAAATTCGAAGACTTTTTTTGAATTACACCATAGCCCAAAAATGATCACGTGACCGTATATTCAACAAATAAGGTTTGCCAAAATAGTACTGTTTTGTTTTAAAAAATGCTTAAAACAATTTGTGAAAAAAAGAAGAGGTTCTTTAAAAGTTTTTAGGAATTTTTTTTACCACACCAAAGTCCAAAAACGATCACATGACCTTCAAATTAAGAAATAAGGTTTTGGTTCAAGTACACAAATAAAACTCAAATTACGCCGAAAAATTTCAAAAAACTAATAAACACATAATCTTAGAACTTTGAACATAACGACATTTTCCAAAACCGTCACGTGATCTCATTTTTAAGAAATAAGGATTTATTTATTACATATTCCAAACCTTATTTTCCAATTATTTCTTCACGTTATTTTATTCGGACTTTGTTTTGATGAGAAAAGTATTGAAAACGTTTGAAATTCATCCTCAAAGTTTTTTTTATGTAATTTGAGTACTATTCAAAATACTGAATATTGTGTACCGTATATCAAATTACAGTAAATTTCAAAGTTCATCGTAAAGACTCGTTAGTACCCTCAAAAGAATCGGAATGCTCGACTTTTTGATGAAAATATTGGCAACTATTGGTCAAATATGTACTGAACGGTCGCCAGAGAGCAACAATCCCCTGTGAAATCTCGAAAATTTGACCATTTTTTGCTCTCTAGTGACCGTTCAGTACATAATTGACTCATAGTTGCTAATATTTTCATTAGAAAGTCAACCTCTGCGATTATTTTGAGGGTAATAACAAGCCTCTACGATGAACTTGAAATTGACCTTTGACCGGAAATGAATTATTTCATACCAATTTAAGAGTCACTTTACCAGAGAATTTTATGAAAAACATAAAATTAATTTTGAATAGAGGTATAGAAAATCATTCGAAGTTCACTATGCGGTACTTTGAATTATAAATAAAGGTTTAAATTCATATTATTATTGCACTTTTGTGTGTCACTGGAGGTCATTTTCGCTAATTTATTCTTTCTTATCCCCATTAAATGCCTTTTTATTCGTCAAAAAAACAAAAATTTATTTAAATTGTATAGCAAATTGGCTTAATTGTATTTTGAAATAATAAAAAATGTATGTTGATAATGAAACTTTGCTTATATGGCTCGATTAATAAGAATGGTCACTACTTGCCGGAAATCGAGTCTGGGTTCAGATTAACTTCTGAAGTCTACGAGTTAAAACGAAACAGACAGAGAAAAAAAACAATAATTCATAATAAAATGTTTGAATCAATCGGGATTTTTTTTCTTTTTTAATATGATTGCCTGGTTTAAAAACGGTGCAACATTAAATCTTGTTTTTATATAAATATTTTTTGCCCAATGCTACAGAAGTAAAAATTAATTTAATCCAGTGGATCCGATCCACCACGTTTAAAATTATCTCTGATTATTCAGTTTATTGTTGTTAGTAATAACCTATTACTAGGGTTATACCAGATGAGTGTATGAACGATTGGAAGCAAATTCCTAGCGCAGAATTTGAAGAGAAAATTTTTGAAAATAAATTAAAAAATTGAAAATTCTTTCTTTGGTAAAATGGCAATGCCATTATGGCATTTATACGTTTAAATTGTCAATTTTAGTAGGCTCTCAATCGGGCAGCTTGGATTTTTTGGAATATCAGCTCTTCCGCCTACGCATTTTCATCAACATTGTTTTTCTTCAAAATTTCGAAACAAATAATTGTTTAAAAGATTAACTTTTTAAATCCGAGCCTTTCAATTCCAAGAAAAAATAACTGACAAATATACCATGAGAGTGCGTTACAAAGCTCAAAAGGTAGTTTTTGAATACTTAAATTGTGCCCACTGGGGTGGTCAAGAACATTTTTCATCCTCAGAATCGTTTTTTTCAAGAAGGTTTCACCCCATGAGCTGAAATAATTTTCTCTGGCATATTTAATTTTGCAGAAGTGCTCCAGGGAATAATCCAACTTATTATTGATGAGGTTTATTTAAAAATTTTTTTTTTAAATTTATTATGAACTGTTATAAAAGCTTGCGTTTTTTCAAATGATTTTTCCAACATGCGTTGGAAACACAAAAGCCCTTGGTGCTGATTCGGATAAACTTACTGGCCTTATTGTTTGCTTTATCGGTGTTGGAGAAATTATTGGTTCACTTTTATCTGGGTTTATTTCACAAATAGGAAATGATCATAAATTATATTTATTTCGCGTTATCCATATCTTATGGAATTGAAAGAAAAAAAAACCGCTATTTAGCTTTCCGGGGCTTTTAGTGGGGCCCAAATCTTCCGCATAGTGTGGAAGGGATATGTATTTATTGATTGAAATTGGTGAATTCACTTTATTCTATGTGTAGAATCTACACTGTAGATTTTTAGAAAAAAATAATTTAAGCCCGACTCCAAAATAACTGGAAATACTTTCAATGTAACTGATATCCCTTATACACACTTTTGTTAATATCCCGGCCATACTACTTAAAAACACACTACGTTTCCTAATCAGGGCCGGAATATTAACAAAAGTGTGAATAGGGGATATAATTATGTTGTACAATGAACGAAACGTTAGAAAAACAAAATGAGAACAAAATGATATAATTATTTCGATCACGGAACCTCCTGGAACATATTAGCTAGTTTTGCAGCCAAAATTTTTATAGAATTTGGCTTTTGAAAACGACTAATAAAGTTCTTAAATAGCTGAAAATGAGCAGAAATATTCAGTGAATAATACAATTAAAAATCGGACCATTTTTTGATTTTCGCAGATTACTGAAATTGCTTTATTATCAGTTTTTGTTTCAAAAAATGGAAAGAATGGTCTAATTTTTAATTTATTTATCACTGGATAGGTTTGCTGAGTTTGAGCTAAATCGGATTAGTCGTTTTCAAACGCCGAATTATATAAAAATTTTGTTAAGAATTTTGAAACCGTTGTTTCTTGGCATGGTAACTGGTTACCAGGTAACCAGATGTTGTGTTATGTATAGAAAGTCGTACATTTTTTGGTCGGTTATTGAGCCGTAGAATCTAGAGTTCAAATAAATTGCTGTATTTCATAAGGCAATTCTCAACTTGATGTACATTATATATTAACACATAATGTGGGGAATGTTTAAATACTTAATTTTGCTTATGTATAAATACATAATGTGGCATATGTTCGAAATTTCAATTTCCGCATACTCTGATAATTATTCATACAAAAAAATGATCAATAATTTTCATTATGTGTTTTTTTTCAAAAATTAAATTTAGCTATTTTAGAATCAAAAAAATGATCAATAATTTTCATTATGTGTTTTTTTTCAAAAATTAAATTTAGCTATTTTAGAATCAAAAAAATGATCAATAATTTTCATTATGTGTTTTTTTTNATTTAATTATAAGGTGACTCAAAATGCCCAAACATCTTCAAAAAACATTTTGAAGGATTGAATTTTCCATTTAAATTTTATTATACTTCTTAAATGTTTCTGACAAAAAAAAATAAAATTTTTTGATTTTTCGTCTTCAAAATGTATTAGGTTAATTTGACTTATTTAAAAGCTTAATCGGATTTGTTGTTTTAAAAACCCAATACTTTGGTTGAGAAATTTTCCTTGATTTTTGGCGTTAAGTGGGTGGTCAACTCATGATTGGGTAAAGAAGTATCTTGGAAGTTGGTTTCACACCAAATGTAGAGACCAGAAAGATATGAACAAACCAGAAATAAAATATTTAAGGGGGTGGTGTTAGTGATTTTTGGGATTTCAGAGGCTTCGTACGGTTAGACAAATGCAGACTGGACATTTTTGAAACATACATTCGGAATGACATCATAATTTGAAAAAAGTTTTTAATTAAACAAGAAGTTCAACAATAGGATCAATTGAAGTAAAATACCTAAATGTGCAAAACTTTTAATCGTAGAATTATGAAGAATTTCTCAAATAAAAACAGATTTTTTTATTTATTAATATGACGTCATTTATCACGCGCTCGAATTTATTTGTTATATAAACCTTAAGGGACTGAGATATCAGCTGATTCTGCAATATTGGCACTTTCAGAAATTTAGCTAAAAATGATGAAACTGGTTACTGTTTTTGACGAAAAATTGAAGTTCAATTTTTTGTTTTCCATAAATACACAAATTAAGTTTTGAATGTTCTGAGAAAATATCTTAAATACAAATTTTTGTCTAGATTTGTCTTGACACCCCCTTAAGGATGTGGGCGACGATAATTGGGCTCTTTTTTACACATTTTCAATAAGGTTCCAACAAGGTTCTAAAACACCTTATTTATATATTATGTCCACTATTTTTAGTTTTTTTTATAAATCTCAAATATTTTTCAAATACATTTAAGCTGATATTTTACGAAATTTTGATGACGCAACTGATTCGTATAACATTTTTGTAGATCAAGGTTCGAAACCTGTTCATGGGAGACTTCCTCAAATTGCTGGGCAAACGAAACCACCCAGCATTTTTCTCAAGTCAATCGATGATAATAATTATTTGAGTGTACTTCCACCAGATAGTCTTCACTTCAAGGAATGATATCAAAATTTTCTATATCATCTTAAATCCTTTTTCCTACGTTATTGAATCTTGAAAATGGAGGCTATCTCTAAAGCGCGTGTTCTTATCCCATCAATGTTGTCTCCTGAGCGCCAAGGTTCATTGGTAGGATTCGAACACGCGCTGTGGAGATAACACTCATTTTCTAAATCCACTTGGGTTGGAAAACAGATATTCGTCATTTTTTTGATTTCATTGAGCTCAACCTGGTGAAAAATATGAAAAAGTTCATGATTTTTAAATCAGATGAACAAATGAGTTTATTTCTTTATGATGTTTTTAATGGCAAAATTGAACAAAAATATTATGATAATGCAAAAACATGGCCACGAGTTAAGGTCTGAAATTTAAAGAAGAATTTATTTTTAAATTTTAAAGAATTTTGATCAATTTTATTTTATTTTTAATTTCAGCCCTTGTAGAACTTACTGGTAATCAGTGTACTATTTTTCTTACTTTATTGGGAGAAGTGGATGAAACTACGAAAAATGAGCAATTCACATTTTTTATTAAATTATCTCGAATTTATTTATTAATGGAATCTTCATGTTTTACTAACATCTTGAAAGAAAACTGGAGAAACCATATAGATGATTTTATTGAACATATCAAAAAAGGAACTCAATCAGTTCCAATGATGTACCCGTGCAGGCAAGCTCTAAATAATTTTTATTATATTTTTCAGAATTAAAAAAAAATGCTCAAGTATAATTAAATTTCAATTATTTATCTTTGAGAAAAGTCCGATTCTTCATACGATAGTTCATATAAGGCAATTGCTTGAAAACGACAAAAATGGACTAGGGTTTTATTCCACACAAATATCAGAGGCTTGTCATTACAACCTACATAAAAAACTCATTTCGCTTAACTGCCAAAATCTTAACACTGACTCTAAATATTATACTGAAAAAAAGATCGAAGCTGTTGCAAATTTAAATAGTTCTGCACTTCAAGTTCTTAAAGTGCCGACAAATTTGTTGGAGTAAATGCATTATTTATTATTACTTCGAAAAATTATTAACTGATTTATATCCAATAAAACTATCGATGAAATTTCAAACTATCGGCACTATATATCATTTGAACTTTGTAAATTGTATTTCCGGTGGAACCGGAAGTGATAACTGGTCAAAAAAAAGTCGCCAAAAAAACCCCATTCAAATTTTAACCGAAAAATATGTTCAATAATACTTTATAAAGATAGTTTTATGGAAGTACTTAGTACTTCCGGTGATACCGGAAATAACAAGTGGTCTGAAAATTATAAAAAATTATTTCCTATGAACCATAGAACACAAACATATCAAATNAGCAAACTGTACCCAAGGAATCTTTTGGTGGCATTTAAATTGTCTAATTCTCATTTTCATATTCAAAATTTTCGATTTCGCACACTTTTTTGAAGATTTACAGCCAAATTCGAAAAAGTACTTGCAAAATCTTGCTCACCACCCCTTGGGCTTGTTACATTCCGAAAATGACGTTGTTTTGAAATAAGGCGAAAAAATAGGACTTTCAACAAAAAAAATTTTGCTCGCGGTTAACTCAATTTACCGGTTGGTCGAACATGCTATGAAAAAAGTCAGAAGTAAAATGTGTTCCGAAGATTACGAACTACTATTCCTGAGGTTTTTATAAGATTGTTATGAAGGAAAACACAGTAATGAGCCTTCGAAAAAGCCTTTCCAGCCTATACAACCCCCTTAAACTCGATTTCGAAAAATTACCACGAGAGAGTTAAGAACCCAACATTTGAGCACTTGTTGGCTTTATATCAAATAATTGGAAAAAAAATCTCGGAAATTTTTTTTAACATTTTAAAGGGGGTAGTGGGTGTCGAAAGTTTTTGAATTGGTTATTTTAAATTGGCCCCCTCGGAGTTAAATAATTCAAATTTTCAGATGAGATTTAGTTTTTGCTAAAAAATTGAATTTTTTTTTTGCATTTTTCTTGAATTTTTGGCATTTTCGGGCTCTGACAAGTGTCTGGAATTGATTAGAAATTATTTTGTCAAAATTGTCGTTCACAGAGTTAAATGGTCAAAATTATCAGATTAGATGATATTTATGCTTAAAAACTCGAAAAAATTTCTTTTCTGACTTTTGGGGAATTTGGGCCATTTTAGAGCTTTTCCAAGATTTTAAATGTGCTTTAAAATTATTTGAGGAGAAATGGACTAGGGAGTTAAATCGTCCAAATTTTAAGGCAAGATTAAATTTTTGCTTAAAAACGCGAAAAAAATATAATTTTTGATTTTTGTTAAATTTTGGACATTTTCAGGCCTGCGACTTTTTCGTCTCGCGATAGTGCCAAAAAAAAATTGGAAATATTATTTTTTATTACGATTTTATTGAAGCTCAGTAAATTTGCAATAAAAAGTTTCAATATGGAAATCCGAAATTTTAACTTCCTGGTGTCCAAAATGACGAAAATAGAAACTGGCTGCCAGAAATCCGAATAAAAAACCCTACAATACTTTCAATATTCTGCCCTTCCAGTATATAAACAGACAAGACATCAACAAGGCAAGATGATTCTGTAATAGAGATGGGCATCCAGGCTAAAATAGGTCCGATCAGATCGATTTTTTTCAGATCCGATCACATTTTTTTCAACAAAATTTTTTCGAAAAATTTCCGACTTTCACCAATTGTGGAAAGTACATTTTTTGGGGTCGGGGGCAAAATGTCTAAAACTAAAATGTCTAAAAATTTAAATGTCTAAAAATTTTAATTTTGAATGCAAAAAAAAAGACGTTTGGTTTTAGCTGGACGAAATTTTTTTTCAGACAATGCACTCTCAACACTTAAATTTTCATGTGACATTAATCACGTTCGAAAACAATTATTCCGTCAGTTTTATATTTTTGAGACGAATACTTTTTCCGAGAATTGGGGACAACCGCGGTCAGCCTAAACACGTTTCTGATTAAACAGAAAGAGTTGATATTTTGGCGAACGATTTGTACTTTTGCGTCAATTGGCCATTGAAAACCTCGTTGTTGCCTTAAAATGACCAGCCCTTTAAGTGGGTGGCATCGACTCGGCAGACTGGAGTCAATTGGAAACAGTACCAGTGTGCTCGGGAAAAAAGTGGGACACGTCGCGCGAGAAAAAAAAGTGAGCTACTGGGTTGAAACTCGGGGGGCTTTTGATTGAAAAGTAAAAGTCTCTTTTACAGGGCTAGAGTTTTATCGAGGTAGATTTAAAGCAGAAGTATGGACGTATATAGTTATGGCTATGATGTCTATGAGAATCAGAACGAATACCTCGAAAGCATGGGAATCAGAAGGTAGCTTGAACAGTTTGGGAAAAGTCAACGGGGCTGTTGGTTTCGAGGGGCTCGTATGAAAATGGTCCGGAAGAAAATATTTGGTGAAAATATTCAGGAAGTCAAAATAGGTTCCAGCAAATGCTCCGAAGTTTCATTTAAAGATGATAGAAGTCTGTATTTTTTAGATGTTTCAAAGAATATATGAAGGGCAAGAAAGTAAGATATTTTTTTAATAAGAAACGAGGGTCATAAAAAATGTGTTACATTAGGACTGTACTAATCGAGATATGTAGGTTTTTTTTTTATATTATATATATAAATATATATATACATTTATGATGGGACCAAAGAACTGCCACAAAGCTATGGAGTGGAGTACATTGTTAGAGGTATAACGCTGTTTTCGGACATTGTTCTTAACTTAATAATGTCAAGTGGATTTGAGCAGGATCTACTTAGGACAGTGGCGTTTGAGGCCAGCAACGTTTGAACGTGAAATTTCGAACGAGTCGTTGAATCAAGGGTCCGTCAGAACTAGCTGAGGTCGTTCAGGATTTGGCGATATAGCAAAGATAGATTTACGGGGCAAAAATTCGTATTCTGGCATGAATTCGACAACATTACATAAGAATTCAGTGTCAGACGGTCAAAATCGGGTAGGTCTTTTGAAGGTTTTGAATAGGGATATCAACAACTTTATAATGGAGAAAAAGACAGCTACGTTTAAGAAGGGTTTATCTTGAGAAGTAGATACTAAGGCAGCTTAAATTCGTGGAATTCGATATATGAATTCTGGGGACTCAGATGTAGAGTAGTCGTCATTTGTCTTATGAAAGTCTGCTGAATGTTAATCGTTTACGCAATGAGCGATTTTAGTCAGTTTTAAACTTTGGTTTTGACAAGAACTGGTTACCAAAGGATCGAGGCCATTTTTGTGGAGCTTTAGATCAGGCTATTTAGGTTAACCCGCATTTAGTATTGAAAAGATATGGTAATTCAAGTTCGGAGTGAGGAATATGCGGAGGAATTTCAAATATGGTGGAGGGAGCTTAGGAAGTCAGAAGTTTATTTTCTCTAATGTTTTTCTCCAGGAAGTTTCGATATGTTTATGTTTGGATTTTCTATTTATTTTCTTTTCTTTTCTCTCTGAAAAAAGAAACAGGTGGATCGTGAAATAGTTCACGGGCTTTTGGTTTTGCGGTAGTGTGTAGGCGTATTGTGTGGATGTGGGCTAGAGCGTAAGAGTCGTTGAAGCGACAATGAGAGGACAGGATTCGACAGTTGGTGAGTCGACCAATCAGCGTAAGAGACCGTGAGTGTAACAAACTTCTCACGACTAGGTGATAGAAATAAAGATTTTACAAAAATCAAAACGTAAATTAGAGAAAATGAAAAATCGAAATTAAAACATTGAAAGAGAAACAGAATAAGAGAAAACTTAGATATGTCAGGAGGCATACCATCAACAGTGTCAGATATGAGCAAGTCAGACTTTTTGGTTAGTCTAGGAGAACTGCCACTATGTGGATCCAGGATTTTCACATCCCAGCTCGATGTTCAGCAGTGTGGGAGACCATACAAAAAGCTGATGGAGAGTAGCTAGAGGAAGTCAAACGATGCACTTTACTGAGGAAGCTGTTGGAAATCGAAGAATTTTTGTGGGAAATCGGCAGGAAATAGGATATGATTTCTTTTGCCAAAAGTCGGGGAAGCGATGTGAGCTTCCAGGGACAGATCTCGGGTGTACCCATCGATCTAATCGTAGAAACAAGAAATCAATCGTTTGTTTCGGTTACAGTCGGGTACCCGGTTTAGTGAACTGCTGGTTTTGAAAAACTTTCACAGCGGAGCCTAATCAGGCTCAAAGAAATCCCATGGGCCATCTTAGAGTCGAAAAAGCAACTACACCCGCGGAAGTTTAGAGGATAAACAATTCTCTACTTGAAGTAGAAGATTAGAGTTGAGCCGGAGGATTTTCGTAGTTTTTGGTACAAAATAACATTTTGGACCCAGAAATAGTATCGGAACCGATTGAGATGACATTTCGCAGGAGTTCGGTGAGAGAAAAATCGAACGGAGTTGTTCGTCGAAAAAACTACCTGAAATTCAACAGGAACCAATCAGTTGAATCGGAAATAGAGTTGGAAGCGGATAGAGATTCAAGGAACGCAAGTTCGGTTTTCGGACGATGTTATGGTACCAGATGCCCAATAAAGAGTTTCCGTGAATGAGGTATGTAATTCTTCAAGAAGGAAGATTTCAGAGAGATATGAAGGTATTGAAGGAAGAGAATAGAAAGCAGATGGAGAAACGATTTGAAGCAGTAGTTAAGTTGTCAAAACGAACGACACGGTGAGGAAAATGTCAGAGGAAGGAAGAAGAAGTTAAGTTTGTAGTAGGTGGCAGATATGAACGAGTCGGCGAGGGAACAATATATCGATTTGTCGAGTGATGAGGAAGAGTTAATGAACAACTCGTTCATCAGCTTCAAAAAAAATCATAGAGTGGGCAATCAGGAGGAAGTATCTCCGAAAATGAACGATGTGCTGGTTTAAGCACATCAGAGATCGCCAGAAGAGCGGATACGGAATTCAGATTTCGGATCAGGAGGGTGGTGAGTCCCGGTTAGTTAAAACTGTTAGACGCAGAGGCATACGAAACCGTATAAACCAAACACGTGGTTCTACAGGAAATCGGTTGAACAAAGACAAAAGTTGAAAAAAGAAAAGAAATGGAAGCAGAATGGCTTCGAATGAAAAAAATTGCGACGATGAGACAGAGCGGAATTTGAAGAAGTGGTTAAGGAGGCGAAAGAAGCGAAGAATTGAGGACTTGGAAAAGAAGAAGACAGAAGGCAAAAAGTTTAGAAAGAATTTTTTTTGTTTTGTTTTTCTGTGAGTATAAAAAGGTTGCATTTTATTTGTATACTTTTATTTCTTTGTTTAAAAACCACCGTATTTTATGTTTATATAATTTTTTTTTATTATTAGAAAAGTATTGTTAGGGAACTGCTATAATTTTGTGTATAAAAATGTAGGGTTGTTGTACATTCTCTTTTCTATGTAAGTTAGAATTTACGGTTGGAGGTGTTAAGGGGTACTGTGCTTTCTGAAAAAAATTTTTCAAGATTTGGACTAGGCTAATACGGCCAAAAAATCACAATGGCGGCAGTCTCGCATCTCTCAGACCTCTAGTTAGGGTCTAGGAAACAAAACGTTAAAATCAATTTTTTTAGACTAACTATATATTTGATTACTATAAATTAAATTTGCCATAATTATTGACTGGCAAAAGGCTTTTATCCGACCGAGCAGTTTTTATAAGATGATCTGGTTCCGGAAAATAAAATTTTTATCTCTGCGAACAAAAGTACTGAAAAATCGGCTCGGTTGGATGAAAGCCCTACCTAAGATCATCTCATGTAATTAATATAAAATTAGAATCGTATGTGTGGTTACCGAAAAAAAAAACGACTTATATGCCACTTAGAAAATTAAACGATATTTTTTTCTGTTTTAAGTTCGATTAACGAAAAATACTTCATTTCTCTTAATCATTACTTCAAAAATAGTATGATATTTTTTAATTAATTATTGAAGCTATAGCTTGGTGTGTGTGAAACTGATTTTTATTTCGCAGATTAATTAGCAGATGTGACGATTATTAAAACAAATTTAACCGCGTCTTATTTTTGCTTGCGAACCCATTTTGCTTACAAAATGTATCGGTACCGTTTTCACTTGATCAAAGATTTTTTGGAATGCTCTGATCGTCATGCAGAGTACGTCGAACGTTGAATTTAGTTGACTTAAGGGATGGCAAGAATTTTAACCCTGAGGCGCTATTTTTTTGGAGCAAAATGTTTAGGGGAATTCTCGAAATTCATTATTAAAAATGTCGAAACT
>SCLH01001665.1:0-16280 GCA_004367855.1 Oikopleura vanhoeffeni
AAAAAGAGAGAGAGCACAATAAATCAAACATTATCGAATTTCAAAAATGAAAATATGATCGGTAGCACGTTGGTATGATCACGATGATTTTATTTTCATAGCCTGAATTTATATTTTGATTAGTTTAAGCGCCAAATGTGTGCTGGTCCCAAGTGCATATCGTCCCAAGTGGGCCTACCCATGCAGATTCGTTAGCACTGGATTTCAGCACGCTCTGTATACTTGAAAATTGGGATCCGAAAATTTGACGAAAATCGATTTTTTTGATAAATTTTTGGAAAAAAATCCTGGGACTTAATATGACCCGAAAAACATTATCGACAAGATGGGTCAATAAATGAGTACCATTTTGACTCTCAATTCCTTTTTCAAATCGTCATATGACATTGCCATTAATTAAAAAAAATCTTTCTTTTGAAATATATTCAGAAGTTTGATTTTGACATCCTTTGAAAAATTATAAGTGACTTTCGAAAAAATGACACCTATGATTGGTGTTGAAAGGCTATTTGGATTGAAACTCGACACCACCAGTCTGGTCGATGAGATTTAGAGGGAAAGTGGTTTTTAATATAGTATCTAAATTTGTTCGGCGTTGTCTGACCGCAAAAATTTAAACCTCGACAATAAGAGACGTTTGTGGTTCAAATGAACCGTTCAATGACGCAAAAGCGTGGTTTCATGAACAAAGGTTATTTAAATTTCCCATTTTGAAATAACCTTTAATTTCGTTATTTTTCGATAGTCGCAAGCAAAATGCAAAATATTACAATGTGACAATTCTCCATTTACTTTTTGAACAGAATTTAGAAATCACAGAAGTATATTATTTGACTTAAAGCCATTTTCAGTGCGAACCAACATCGAAAAAGTAGATCAGCAACTAGATTAAGACTCTCGTATTTTGTTCAGTAGAAACACCGTTATGTTCGAATATAATGAATGGATCAAAAGCTCACGAATAGTGTTTCTAATAAAACAAAAATGAAACCGATCTGAGTGAGTGTGCATCACAATAAAAACTAATATAATGAATAAAGATTATTTCAACAAAATGAAATCTAAGCTTGATTTACAAATTTAGATGGCAAAATAGACGAATATTTATACAAGCAAATTCCGTTCTATACGAAGGGTAGCCATTGGCAAAGTTTTAACTTTTTTCTCTGACTGTGTTGACATCACAATTTAATGCCAATAGTCCGGAAACGCAACTACTAAGTTCCGTTGTATTGAAAAACTTAGTATAAAAAAAACGTACTCACGAACGGTACATGCGATTCTTTTCTCTTTTTCATAAACCCTTCTCTATTAGCTTATTAAACTTTTGAACCAAGGAAATTTAATAATTTTTTTATATTTCTGCAATCACTATTTTATGCTGATTAATGCGCGCCATATTAACATTGATTAGGCTAACAATGAAATATGAAAAAGCGCAAAATAGAACCACTATCATATTAAATACTTCATTAGAATAACTTTCTCGCGAATTTGATTTTGGATTCTGAATGATACCATATCTAGAATTATTTCCGTTATGCAAGTCCGAAACGATATTTTTGGAAATTTTCTAGAATATTGATCACAATTTCCTTTTTTATTTTGGTCTGAATCTCCGTGAAAATGATCACTAATGGTTATTTTGTTTTTGATCATCGTCTGCAAATTATCCAGGCATTTCAGTTAGCAAGCGATTTCAATGTTCTAGAAAAAATATCAGAAATAATTTGTTGTTTTTTAATTGCCAAACGATTCCCGAGGTGCTGGATGTCAGGTGCATTGAAAAATACCGAATTTGCGACCGTGGTCGAAAATAACTACTGCACCCACAAACCCCTTTAATAGCAGAAAATAGTCCTTTTCGCTATCTTGATACATTTTCAGTCAGAAAATCGAATAAAAGCAAAAGATTTTTTCCGCCTTTAAATTCACAGGTTATGAGCAAGTTCAAAAGATTTCTTAAATAGGAAGAAAAAAAATACGGATTTAAAAAAATATTTGCTCTGGTTACACCTCATTACCGGGTTGCTTCAATAGTTATCATGAAGTTTTGATCAAAAGTTTTTCCAGAGATTACGAATAACGGATCAATAATTTTTAGTTGCTTCCTATGTATAGCGAGAGTAATCCAGCTATTCAAAAAGTCAATTTGCCTATAACCCCTAAGTATAATGAATTAAGATAATTAAGATGCCAAGTTTGAGAAATGTTACGCTTATTCTTTTTGTCCAAAAACTCCTATGATACTCGAAATTCGGATGGGCCACTTTGGACGCACCACAAATAGGTTCTACGTTGTTACCTGATAAAGGCAAACACAAAATACTTAGGATTGTGGTAAATGACTTCAATCCAAAAATACCGAGGGACTCAAACAAAAAAAATAGAGTATTTATATACTATATTTCTGAAATGGTTTGGAAAAGATAATCCGTTTGTTTTAATATACTTACGCATTAAGCCACCAAAAAAAAAGAAATCTTGATTCAAGATACGGGTGTCACGAGCAGAATGTCTCGGTGGACCATGTATCTAGATGAAAATATCACGCTTGAATAGGAAAAATGGAGTAAATACGTGAGATTGCTCAATCGCGGGTATCCGGGGACCCAACTAAATGTAGTACGAATGTGCGTATATTGCTCCACTTTTCACCGGTCTACCACTCAAGTTAATTTTGAACTTAATTTTCACTTTCCATTGCAAAAAGGGATAACCTCATTTCACATCATTAAACTCAATGTTAAACAAACGTATTAAAGGATTATCCATTTCTTTCAGAAAAATAATGGGTAAAGTATCACAAACATCAAAAATAATTGATTAGATTTTGTAGTTTGAGTCATTTTGGCTTTTGAAAGTTCGGAATTGTTCTAATTTCATCCATCTAAAGGCAATATCATCCTATAAAGTTGTGTCCACTCAATTTGTATAACACCAGCAGTGATATTTCCTATTGTTGGCGAGTTCAATCTGCTGTAACGGATAATCGATCACGAAAGATTGATGAATTACTGTGAATTTCGGATCAATGACTTTTCTCACGTTGCTCTATCAATGAAAACCCAATGGGACAGATATTGCACTAACAGAGTTTTGCATATTAAAATTACGAATGAGTTTCGCAGTGAAAATGGCACGGACGGCTAAGGTATACTAATAAAACCCGTTAATTTGTTGAAAATAAGTGTTTATTAAAAATATGAGGGTCACCAATTTGGTTGATCTCGATGTGCTTACATACGCTCAGCGTCCACCATAGATTACGAAAAAGAATCACGTGGTTCAATTTTGCAATAAACTGTTGTGCTAAAAAACGCTAATTTCGATCACATGACGACCAAAAAAATCCGATCGTTTGTTATTTGCCCTAGGAAGTTCAGACCAAATCCACCCAGGTATTTCTATAAGGTAGTTCTACTGGTAGACACGCTATACACTAGCATTAAAATATCTTTACAACAAATGCATTCTCAGTAGTAAATAACGTGTCACAACCATTTACCATTTCGTTTTATTAACGATAACCGATGACTTCTGGTCCAACATTATTTTGAAAAAAATACTGGCAAAAATGTCTGACCAATGTCAGTTTTCGTTCAAGGAAATTATCTGAGATTTATTAAGTTTTGAAAACAAATGGAAAAATGGTCGCGAAATAAATTCTCTGAAAATTTGGACCCATATGTAATTAAGCAAAAAGACAATGGTTATGGCCTCGTGCCCAGAAACCACCAAGGTGGCGCGCTAAAAGAATCAACCCTGTAAACAACGTTCGATAAAATATTCGGAACATTTATTATGAATATTATTTATTTCGAGGAACTCCCGTTGAATCAGTAAATAAATAAATACGTTACCAAATATTATTTTGTTATTATTTTTTAAAATAAGTAGATAACGTCTGAAAACCTGTTTTAAAGTCACTCAATCACAAAATTCTCGAAATCGTGCACGAGATTTTTTTGTCACATATATATTACAATGAAACCTCGCCTTGATTAATTCGTAGTGGTTCCCGGAATGTGCTTAGAAAAGAGTATCAGAGCCAGAACGACGGGGCCTCACATGGGTCCATTTCAGAGAAGATATTTCGCGAGGGGACGTCCCTTTGTAAGGGAGTGCCGCATCGCGGTGCGTGCGCAGTAATTTTGAGCCCTTCCGAGGCCAATTTCCCGCAAAGCTACGAAGTGATATTTCAACAAAACTTTGTAACTACAGAACCATACAATCTTCTTATATTATAACTTACGCACTTCGGTCTTTCTCTCCTTCAATTATTCACCATTTTTTTAGAAGAAGCTCTACAAAAATCAAAGCGCTTTTGTTTAAATTTGCTTGTCAGCGGACAGAAACGCGAAAAAACAACAAATTAAAATTTTGAAACTGGTCACTTTGGGAGAAGCTTCAGGCAAAGTATCTCCTCCACCAGTAGAAAGATACAGTTCGGCCAATAGGCATTGAAAGCACAAGACTTGTTGACCAGCTATCTAAAGGGTTTTTAAATATTAGAGTTCACGCGTTGCTCATTGGGTGCGGATGAGAACTTATAAATTTTCTTATATTTAAAGCCTAACATAGACACGATAAATGTGCTTCAAACAAAATATTTGCTTTCCCGATAAAATAAAACAATGTTTGAAGTCAATTTACCGGAGAGTAGACAACTTGACCAAATACGTAAGAAGAAAATTATTCGTTTTGCCGAAACGCCGAAAAGCAAGAATTGAGTAAGAAATACTCTTGAATGATGAATGTGCTTCTGTGCAGCACTAGTAGCGAAATATTGAACTAATACTTTGCAGCCTCCAAAGCATTAAATGTGATGTCGCTCGCGTGAAGAAATTTTGAAACGAAAACAGAGAAAATCCATTTCAATTACCTAACAGAATTGTTTCGTTTGGGAAGCAAAGACAGAGGATGCGAGGTGGATTGTATTGATATGTAAAGTTACAAACCGGGAAGTTGTCTCAGTGCAGAAGCTTCTTGGAGCCTGAAAATAGTTGCAAAGGTTAGCCAAAATGAAGAGCCGAAATCATTCGATGTTAAAGGTTGAACGATGTGGCGTAGGATGTGACTTAAATACACCACTGAGTGCTCAGTGAAAAGTTACTTCTATTTAAATAGCGTTAACTGCAATTTACAATATAATCTAAGTTAGGGACCTTTATAGGCAGGCAAAAACGCGCTTAGATAAGGTTGCTTGAGATCTTTAGAAAACTACCTGTAAAACGCAGCGTATTTTAGATGTAACTGTCAGCATTACCCGAAGCTCTGGTGTATTTTACTGGCATTGGACCACTATTACCGCCACATTTATCGCATGTTCCATACAGATTTTACTCAAAAATAAGTTTAATTTTCTCTTAAGAGTACCTGCTCTAATTGACATATTCCTCGAATGAAAATTAGCCAAACGGGCTTTGAGGATATAATGTCAGAATTAGCAGTTTGTGAACCAGCACTTCAGCCTTGCGTCAGAAATGGTGTCCACAACTTTTGTAGCTTACACTCGTGTGACACATAAGCGCAAACAAGAAGACATAAACGCAAAACGGAAAATCTATCCCTCTCAGGTTTATGAAAAACACTTAATTTTAATACAACTGTAAAATTAAATATTTAAAACTACAGTGGCGTTTTGTCGATGAATCTATATTTCTTCTTAGAAACATGCAAGACAACCACCGTTGTTAACGACCGAAAAATTATCTCTCCCAGGTTAATTGCAAATTAGCTCAAATATTTGCAAAAGGTAGTTCAAAACACATAGAAACTTTACACTTGGCGGTTTTTGCAATTTCGAACCCCAAGACTCAAACTAGAATTTTCAAGGTAACGTGAAAGAATTTCCGAAAACATATGTTTCTTGATTTTTCGAAAGTAGGCTCAAAAGAAACTTGGGGAAACACGAAGAGAAGTTGACTATGTCACACGATATTTGGAAGGGTTTATGGTCAAATTGACACAAACGTATTTTGAACACTAAGTTTTGAGAAAAATATATAGAAAAAAATCAAAAAAAACGTAAAAATTTCCGAAAAATTTGTTGTGATTTGGGTTGTTTTATGCGTTCGAAGAAACATAAACAATTGATTTGGTGCATTTAGGACATAAAACTTCGAAACGTAGAGCACGGAATACTAAAAATCAAAAACACACTTAATAAATTGTGGGCACAACTGTCTAGTAAGTGAAAATAGCACTGACGATGACAACTTGATGTCGAAATATATATGTTACAATAAATATTAAATTTATTTAAAAACAATTTTAATAAAATAGATTATTTTTATTTCAATCATATAAATTCTATATTTTTGATCATACAACTTTCAATTTTTTACAGGGTGTTAGAATAATCTTAAAAATTTCTTGCAATGCATTTTAATTCGTCTGATTTTTGAGTTCTTTTGTCATATTTCATGGAATTTTATCTATGATGACGTCCGGCACTGTAATTATTTGGGTCATAATCGGCATAGCTATGTAGATTTTTGTTTCGTTCATTTTGTTTTTGCTTGCGTTTTCTACAGCAACACTTTGAGGAAGTTAAAAACATGCTTATCTATATATATAATCATATCATATGCAGGGGGCGATATTGGGACATTCGGCTATATCAATATGGGGACAGAAATAACTTTTTTGTTCACAAAATGAAAAACGCGTAGGCGTTCAAAATGACGTCATATATCAAACATTTTGTTTTGATTTTATAAGGAGTTTCACAATAATAAATCTCAAAAAAATTCGGCGATATTGGCACTGGAAGTACGTATTTAAGCTAAAAATTGCGTCGGTTTTCTACGGCGATTTCGGCAAATTCGGCTATATTCCTCTGTTACAGTATGTGTTTTTTTACTTGCGAAAGGGAAAATAGTCATTTAGGTATCTTTACGGCCAATTAAAAAGGTAATAGGTGTATTTATTTTGAAAGCCAAGCTATAGCCGATATTAAGGGTTTGAAAATATAATCCACCTAGTTACCATTTTTTATTAGCCGTAATTACCTAAATGACTATTTACATTTCGCAAGTGAAAAAAACACATACTGTACAGTATGCAAAATTGTTGCTCGAGAAAAAAAATGGTCTCGAGATTGATGCTATGGTTGGTTTTTACACGTTTAACGTTAACGTGTTCGTAGGTTTGAGGTTGGTGGCCCTGATTGGTAACGTGGGCGTGAGGGGAAGCGAAATTGCCAAATTTATGATTCGAGAAGCTTAAAACACGTCACAAAAAATGTCAAATTCTGGTTCGTGGAACCAGATCCAATGTTATTATTCAGAGTAAAGTTCGAAATTGTAAGTTGATGTAATTTTTTGAAGTAAAAAGCCATTCACACTAAGAGCATTGTTATTACATGATGTTATTACAATTAAATAATCAATAATGAAATAATAATTGAAATTACATTAAAAATAATAATTTATTCAGTTAAAATCAAAATCACATGATGACATGTTATTGAAAATTTATATTGATTTTGCAAGTAAAACTTGTTTTTAAACAACTAGTTTCGATTTATTTTAAATCATCTCCGGGTTAATTATTAAAATTAATTAGTAATTAATAATAGCTATTAATGCTTTGGACTAACTGTTCAATTAAATTCTCATGAAAACGCAGTAGTTTCAGTATTTTCTTTTGAAGTTAAATTTCATCATGTAATTTTAATTATTATGTTACATAATAACTAAAATAACATGATGAAATTTGACTTCAGCAGAAAATACTGAAACTACTGCCTTTTCATGAAAATTAAATTGAACAGTCAGTCCAAGACATTAATTCTGAATATCTAATTAATTTTAATTAAACAGTACTTTGAAGTTTGGGTTTAATCTATAATACGGTATTACATTAAATAATTAGATATCCCCTTATTGCCCTGTCGTAAAGATTTGAGCCCTCAAAAACGCGGGGAGTGAGAAAACAACGCGGCGTTCAATAACGACTTAGTCGATTTGGTTCTTAGAAAGCTCAAACTGTGCACAAATATCTACAGTAGACTGTACTTAAACGGACAACTTGAAACTCACAACCCGTCCGTTTAAGCAAATTGGCGATAATTTAAGGACCTAAGGACCTGTCCGTTAAAGTACAGTGAACTGTAGTTGATAATATAATATAAAAATTCGTCCGAAGCCGACCATTGTTTCTATTTTTTCTCAGACAATTGTTTCTATTTTTTCTCGGACAATTGTTTCTATTTTTTAACAAAAACTAATAATTAAACAATTTAAGTAATCTTAAAAAAAACATTGGTCTGATTTAAATCAATTTTAAATGTTTATATTTATTAGATAATTGTGCTCAGTTTGAGCTATCTAAGAAATTAATCGGATAAGTCGTTATTGAACGCAGCGTTGTTTTCTTACTCCCCGCGTTTTTTAGGGCTTAAATCTTTACGACAGGGCAATAAGGGGATATAGAACGGTATCACGGTAAATAAACTGAATAATACGGTATTAATTAAAAAATGCTGCTGAAATTATGTTATCCTCGAGAATGATACTAATAAATGGAAACCTTGATTAAAAATGAGTTTTTACGATGAAATTGAAAATGGTTTTATTTTCAAAATATCGGTCATTATTAGATTCTAAAATTATTCAACAGGAGATATCTGAAATTAACTTTGTTATGTCATTATGATTTTAGGATTATTCCTGGGATGTTTTGAGCATTATGCTCATGAAAAACACTAGTTACCCGTTTATCCCTTGTGAAATAATGTTAAAACATGATTATAGCCGTAGTTATTTGTGTATTGCTGCTATAATACTAAATTTATTAATTTTTCAATTAATAAATTGTATTTTTTTAAATGTTTAAGGGGATCCCGGTCCCTAATTTGACATATTCTCGATAAAATATTAACGAAACACGGGTTCAAGGATATTATTCAGATTAGCCAGTTTGTAGAACTAGCCTCATCTGGCGTAAAACAAATGTGTCAAAACTTTTTTTGCATGAATACACTCCCAGACACAATTAGCGAAACAGGGAGACCTAAGCCAAAACAAAAATTCCTATTCTCCTCTGAGGTTCTATTTTAAAAATAAACTTATAATTTTTAAAACATAACCTGTATAATTATAAATACAAACTTCTGTGAAAGCGTTTTGTCGATAAGAGCTTTATTTTTTTAGAATAATGCGATAGAACCAGGCAATCTTTTTTTTTAGATTTCAATGCGAAATTCTATCATATCTAACAACCGTGTATTTTTAACATAATTTTCAGAAAATACTTATAAAAAAATCGAAAAAACCGCAAAATTTTCGAAATTTTTTTTTTGTCATTTCGGGTTGGTTTTATGATTGCAAGAAGTAAAATAATACTTAATGAACTTTATTTTATTTTTGTGTACTTAATGTTAATGTTAGTCGCGCCCCAGAGGTTTCTCAGTTCTCTTGTTTTTATGAATTTTTCTTTCATTTGAAGCAAAATTTCGAAAAAATGGACGTCACAGATTTGACGAAATTGTTTGGCGGCGAAGAACTACACAACAGAATCATGCTAATCGCATATCGCTTGAACAAAGCATCTCTTTTTATTGATGTTTGGGGATCCTTTTTCAATCGTTCATATATGCGTAGGATGAGATATTTTGACTTGAAAAATATCTCCACAAGAGACCTTTGAAAGGCTACGAGGTATCGATATAGTTGGTCTGTCATACGAATTGAAATGCCCATAAAATATCATTTCAAAATGTCAGAAATCAGGTTTACAGGTGAACCACCCTTAATAAAGCACGTAGTTCTTAAGGAGGTAACGTCGGCATTTTGCAATCATTTTGGATCATTTTAAAATTTCCTCCAAAATTGTTTATAGCAACTTTAGTAATTTTAAATAATTTCGAATCGATTGGTGGTAATTTCTAAACTGTATCTTTTCAGGACATACAGAATTTATTTCGCATTTGACAAAAAGTGAGCGGATTAAAAAATAAATGTCTAAATAAAAATTTTATGATTTATAGTAAGGGGGCTTTTTCATCTAACAGGTAAGGGGGCAACTCGCAGCAACAACAACAAATTTTGACTGCGAGTTAAAGCTATATCCTGTATGGAAAAGTCAAATTTGTAAAATTCGAGACGTAAGAATCCTTCTTGGGTATAGTGATTGGGGTAATGCAGTGCAACTGCAAGTGTAGACTGGCAAAGTGTGGTGGCCAACGAGAGAGGGGAGAGAGAGAGATTGATCCACGGGGGGAAGTGCCATCTTTCAGTTCAAATCTGAAAAAGAAACAACTCGAACAAAGAATTCTTTCTAATCTGAATTCACCCGTTTCTTAAATTAAACAAGTATTTAAAGAAAAAATTCTTCTAAATAACTCTGTTTTGGCATAAATTTTGTGTCCACTAGGCTGTCGTCCTAATGAAACTTTCAGAACGAAAATCAAAATTAAATTTTCAAATCAAAATGTGCCCATTTAACCTTTTTTCGGCAGAAAACTACTAGTTTTCCTGGTCAAGTTTGACAAATTAACTCGTAGACTTGATTTCCTGCCATCCAGCTGCCCATTCACAAGCATTTAACTCCGTAGTGTCTTTTGCGCCATCCGTGCGCATGGCCTTAATACGCAATTTAGGACCCTTAATCAGTAATGGATGAAAATTTACAAAGTGATCGATCGACTATTGGATAATTGACGTTTGTGCGTGTTCCTTTTTTCGAAAATTTTCACTGTATTACAGTACTTATTTTTTGCCAAAAAAAATTTTAAATCCATCAAGAAAAAGCCATTTGAGACAGGATGAATACAAACATTCTAAGAACTTTTTCTCATTACACGATAGCCCCAAATGACCCAACGTGAACCTGTAATATTTAAGGGATAAGATGGTAAAAGTAGTAACTATTTTAAATCAATTTTGAAAAAAAGAGAGGTAGTATCCTCAACAAATAAATTTTTTTATGACCATTACACCAAAGTCCTAAAACGATCACACGTGACCTTCAATAGAGGAAATACAGCTTTTGGTTAAGTAAACAAATAGTGATCAAATATCGCCGAAAAGAATTTTGGGCTGATTAATACCAAATTCAAAGAGTTTTGGAACATATAATATTTTCAAAATACGCCACGTGATCATATTTTTCGAGAAATAAGGATTAATTTATGAACAATATTCCAAACCTAATTTTTTAGAATTCGTCACGTGATTTTATTGGACCTTGAGTTAATGTGAAAAAAGTCTTCAAAACGTTTGAAGTTGACTCTGGAATTTTTACGTAATTTGAGGACTTTTTGTCAAATTACTGTAAACTATGTTTTTTTTCTGCAACTAGCAAAAGGATATTTTCCAAAAACATTTGTAACTAAGCAGACTTACGCGTATAATTTTGAACTTAACAGTATATCTGATACAATCCCACCACGGCCGACACCTACGGCTTTTAAAAAAGTTTCTTTAAAAGACACGCAGATTCGTACCTACTCCTTCAATTTTCATCATTTTCTATTATTTTTTTGTGTGAGGCTCCGGCAAAAGCTAATCAATAATGGCAAAAATGCTTTTGGGTTTCAAAAATTTCACTTTCGGCGAACAAAAGCCAAAAACGAAAACAAAAATATTTATTATTTATCATTTAAATTGAAAGTCGCTAATTTGTTGTCTTTGGACGCTACCGGAGTTAAAAATTGCACCAAACTAACTTATATAAAATTCAAATGATTTTCCTATGCCTGTCTAAAATTAATTATATGTTTTTTTTATCAAAATTCTCTAGTAAAATGGCTCTTAAATTTTGGGGATAACTTATTTTCTCGTGATAAAATAAATAATTTGCTCTCACCTTCTCTCTCGCATACGCATTCTAATGTTAATCAGGCATTCTGGAAGTTTATGACTACAGAAATTGCCGCTATTTAAACCGGAGGGCATACTAATATATGCATAATAGTCTTGAAATTCGTTACGATTCTTTGAAGGGGTCCTTCCGCGTGATTTGAGTACTTTTGAAAGCCAAGCACTGTAGTCCCAATATACAGTAATTTGAAAGTACCAAATTAACGAGTCAAAAAAATTCCAGAGTCAACTTCAATCGTTTTTAAGACTTTTTTCACATTACATCAAGTCCAAATAAAATCACGTGACCGAGAATAATAAAAAATAAGGTTGGAATAATGTCATATAATTAATCCTATTCTCGACAATATGATCACGTTGGCGTTTTTTGGAAATATATATGTTCAAAAACGCTTGAATTTGTATTAATCAGCCCAAAATTTTTTCAACGTAATTTGGATTACTTTTTGTTTTACTTGAACGCAAAGCTTATTTCTTATTTGAAGTCACGTGATCGTTTAGGACTTTGGGTGTAAATGGTCAAAAAACTTATGAGATACTACCTCTCTTTTTTCAAAATTGATTTAAGCAAATTTTTGAAAAAAAAAACAGTACTACTTTTTTTACCAACCCAATCGTTACCCTTAAATATACCGGTCACGTGATCAATTTTGGGGCTATCGTGTAATGAGAAAAAGTCTAGAATTTTTGTTTTCCACTACCGCTCAAAGGCTTTTTTGATGATTTTAATTTTTTTGCAAAAACATAACGTAACTGTAATACCAGTCAAAATTTTCGAAAAAAGAAACGCACAAACGTCATTATCCAAATAGTCGATCGATCACTTTGTTAAATTTTCATCCTACATGAAATTAAGGGTCCTAAATTGCGATTAATAGGACATTGCGCCACGGAAATGGCGCAAAAGACATCTACGGAGTTAAATGGTGAATGGCCCAGCTGGATGGCAGAAATCAAGTCTACGAAGTTATTCAAACTTACCAGAAAACTTAGTAGTTTCTGCGAAAAGGTTAAATGGGCACAGTTTGATGAAAAATTAATTTTGATTTCGCTTCTGGAAAGTTCATTAGACGACAGCCCTAGTGGACAGCAAAATTTTATGCAAACAGAGTTATTTAGAAGAATTTTTATTTAAGATACTGTAATTTAAGAAACGAGATGAAATTTCAGATTAGGAGAATTAAATTTGTTCGAGTTGTTTTCCAAGATTGAAAGATTTGCTACTTCCCTCCCAACGTGGTCATCTCTCTCTGCTCTCTCAGCCCTCCTCTCTCTCTCTGGCCTATCACACTTGCCAGCTACACTGCAGTGCAACTGCATGACCACCATTCACTATAGCCCAAGAAAGGATTTCCTGTCTCGAAATTTTTACCACAATTACTTCCGTATCAGATATATCGAAAAAAACTCGCAGTCAAACTTTTCGAGAAAACTAGCATCAAAAAAAATAGTTTTTCTATTTTGTTGTTTTTTGAACTGCGAGTGAAGTTAATCTCGCAGTCATCAAAGTTTTGTATGTTCTTGACCTTTGGTACTAACAGGGGGCCAATACTCGCCGAAATTTTTCGCAAAACTTATCGCAATATTGCCCCCCCCCCCCAGGGGCCCCCTGTATATGAATTAAATCGTTGAAACGCCAAAAATAGGGGACTTGCGTCTGAGTCAATGATTCAGGCTTCAAAGCTCTGAATTTCAAGCCATTCGAAGCAATCAGGGCACACCTGAATTATATCCGTAAAATTGATCCTTGAAAAACATTTTGAAATAGTATGCTATTCAGCGGGCCTTGCCGAGAGCTTAACCTGTGAATTATCTTCCACGAGTAATTTATTCTAACGTTTCATCAGTTTGTCTACACAAAAATTATTGTGTACACTCATGACATGGCAAAACTTTCTCGAAAGTCTATGTTATTGTTAAAATCGATATGGTTGTGTTCCTGCGAAACACATATCGTTTAAACTCTAACCCCAGCCTTTCCCAACAAACAGTTTTTTGGCGTCGTTTTTAACCATATACACTGGATACGAGTTAACCTAATCCCTAATTCTAACCCTACTCGAAGATAGGATTATATNCCAAAAAATATTTTTTGGCAAAACTAGAGTTTTTTTTATTTTTTGGAGTTTTCGAGAAATCACTTCTGAAAAAATAATTCTTCGTACAGATATTGCAGAACAAATAAACTTATATCAAAAGAATCCTCAAATACTTTCCTAAAAACTGATATCCTCAGAATTTTGTTATTATGTTTCGATTTCATACAATTAATTTTCTAAGAAATTTCGACGAAAATCCAAAAATAAAGTAGGAAAAAATATCTTTCAAACGGCTAATTGTATAAAATTTTAAACAATGTTTTTGGTAATGAAATTGTTAGTTCTATGACGCATTTGAATTGTAAGTGTTTGACGATCTTATTTCCGCGCCGTTTCGGCCCCCGAAATTTTTTTTACCTTTCAATAGTCAAAAGGTGTGAGGGGGTTAAGGAAATTTTAATTTTCGATTTTGACGTAGAAATCATATGAAATCAAATTATATAAATTTTCGATGGTGGTCGATTTTTTGAAGCTTCTAATTTATAAAAAAAAAATTTAATGTAATTTAGACACCTTTGATAGCAAAAGCGCGTTTTTGAGTGTTTTTCAAAAGACGATTTATAAAGTGAAAAAAATCGATCTGAAAAAACCCAGATTATACAAAGTGAGCTCAAAAATGACAACTTACGTTTAATGTACTTTTTATTTGAAAATAATGAAGTGGCAAAAAGTTTCCCATGTAGACAAAAAAAATTGAAAAGGTGCAAATCTGTCAAAATGCACCGAGGCCCTTAAGTCTGCAACCAAAACAATGAACAAATCCGATTGATAATGATGTGGCATGTTTTGGTCAGATTTGAAAAATGTAGATTCGACATTGTAGAACATGATTTTGTGATTATAAGTGTTCAAAATTGCTTAAAATTCAGGTTTGCAAATGGACAAAATAATGAAAAATAATTAAATACAAACAAACTTTTCCTCATCATTAGCCTTAGTTTTTATTATTGTCAAAAACATTTTCTTATCTCCGATTCAACTCGAAATTTAATGATTTGAGTTAAATTTGATAATCAAAAATGGACCCAGCTTAAAAAGTGAAATGAGTTTAGTTAATACATGCTACTTTAACCCTTGGAATAATAGAGCCGATATATCGGCTCAAGCCGTCCTAAAACCTTCTAAAAAGGGCTTAAAAAATGTCATCGAATTGATTCTTTCGAACACATTATAAAGAATTTTGCGGTGATTCCGAAAAAATTACTCATTTCTTCTTTGGATATTTGGTTCGAATATTACGGGGAGTTGATTTTTTGAGATTTTTCGCCGAAGTTTTACTTCCGGATAAATTATTTCGTAACTAGACATGAAATACAAATGTTAGATAAGCCAGTTTTTAAAAAAGTGTTTTAGGCATACAAAACACTTAACTCGTAGACTTGATTTCTGCCATCCAGCTGCCATCCACCATTTAATCGCATTTAACGACGCTTAATCATTTGAGATAATATCAGTTACAAAGTTATCGATTAACTTTGAAATAAAATTACATCTGTGCGTTTTTTTAAGGAAAATTTATACTGTTTTACAGTACTTATTTTTTGCAAAAAAATTTTTAATTACCAAATCAAACCTTTGATCGTGATGAGAAAAAAATTCTTAGACTTTTTCCATTACACAATAGCCCAAAAATAGTCACGTGACCGTTTATTCAAGAAAGAAGGTCGGCCAAAATAGTACTGTTTTCTTTCAAAAATTGCTTTAAATACTATTTGAAAGAAATGCAAAGGTTTCTTAGAAGTTTTTAAGACTTTTTGTCCATTACACCAAAATTCAAAAACGATCACGTGACCTTCAAAATTAAGAAGTAAGGTTTTGGGTCAAGTAAACAAATAGTAGTCAAATTACGCCAAAAATTTTTGAAGCCAAATTAACACTTAATCTAAGAATTTTGAACATAACGACAGTTTTCAAAAACGTCACGTGATCTTATTTTTCAAGAAATAAGGATTTATTTATGGCATATTCCAAACCTTGTTTTTGAATTATTTCGTCACGTGATTTTATTCTGACTCTGGTTTAATGCGAAAAAAGTCTTAAAAAACGTTTGAAGTTCATCCCAAAAGTTTTGTTTATGTAATTTGAGAACTTTTTTAATTTACTATATATCGGTACTGTGTTTTTTTGATTATTGATAACTATTTGATGAATAATTAGTAATAATTAGTACCGTTCAAGTTTTTAACTTTCAAGATTGCTGCTTATTAAATTTATTTGTATTCATTTTTTTATTTGTTAAAATTGGTCTCCGGTTTAAAAAGAGCCTTTCTAGAAGTCAAAATTTCAGAAATACGGATCACATAATGCGTAGGCGCATATTTTTCTGTCTTTCTTCTCACGAGAAATAAAA
>SCLH01001665.1:46809-57475 GCA_004367855.1 Oikopleura vanhoeffeni
GAAATAGCTCTGCAAAATTGCAAATCAGACATGACCACTCCCTTAAAATCTCTATCATACACCACACTGACATCTCTCCGATTTTGTGTTTTTCCCTCTAAACAGGATATAGGTATCCAAGGAAACTTAAAGTTAATAGAATAACAAGTGTAATGTGTTTCTTAACATTCATGTCCCTTTGTCTACACGCCTACGCCGTTTTTGACCAGTCCGTTCCATTAACTTATTGTGCATTATAAAATAAATTTTCGAAATAATGGGTGGACAAACTTACACCAAATGGATCCGACGCAGTTTTCTCAAGTTCAATTGTGTCAATTGTCATTGTTTTAACTTCGTTTGAATCTGAGGCGGTGAAAACATATAAAACTTCTAGTGTCTTCATTTTTCGTATAGATTCGAGGTCTTGTGGATCTACACGAATCGTCAATATGATGTTGCAGTGAGAATTTGATCTTCTGCGTCTTTTTGGTCGTTCAATGTGAAATTTTTTGTTAATTCCATTTATCATAATACTAAAATTGAGATTTTAACCCTTTGAGGCTCGTTAATCGGCTCATAAAATTCGTAACCTTGAAAAATTAATCAATTGAAATACTTAACTACCTCACACCCAAACGCCATCGGGACGCGAATTAAACCCCAAAACGAGATAGAAATAATAATCCACAGAACTTCACAAATTTCATAGAGTTCCACTTTTCTAGAATGGTGTTTGAAAATTGTGATACGACCGAGCAGTTCACAAAGAATTTTTTCCTACTGTATTTTAATGCATTCGTAAAAAATCCTAGCGAAATACGACACCAAGAAAATAAAATCTGAGAGACTCAGATTAGGAAATACGAGGCTACTTCTGGTATTATTATTTTTCTCCTGTCTTAGAAGTTTACTTTTTTCTCAAGTGATTACTCCCAAAACATCGAAAAAAATAAAAAACGCTAGTAATCCGAATTATATATATTGAAAAAGAAAAAGTTAAGATTTCTGCAAGAATAGATAGAACTCTAGTTCTCTTCAGAGAATTAAGACATTTTATAATCATGCCTTTTCCATTTCAATTTCCTCAATCTCATCTCAGAAATCACAAGACCCATCGTTCTACCGTCGGATAATAATTGAGTTAGTAAAAATTGTATTTTACGCCATCAGACAAAATACCAACGACAAAGCTTGTCAAGCTGCTGCAAAATCTGAGCTGAGCTTGATCTTAGTTTATATCCCCCGAGTAACTCAAGCCAACAGCAGGCCACACACACTGAGTGTCGCTCTTAGTGGCTGACATCTTGAATCAATACCATTATGTATCCATGCAAATACATTATTTGTACCGTCTCAATATACATTTATTTATCCTCAAAATAGTTTTTGACCGAATTTTGGTACACGAAAATAGAAAATTACATGTTGTATGCAAAGAGATACGTATACTCAGAGAGATCAAGAAAAAGCCAACGTTTGCCCTATATCTCTAATAAATTCCATACTCACTCTTGAGGAAATGTACCCACTCACTAGAGAGTGGAGAGAACCATTACCAATAATCATTCGGGCTATATGGAACGAAAAAAAATCTAAATTTTGAAAAATTTAAGTCTGTTCTCATAATTTTAAATATAAATTTAACGTTCAAATTTCAAATTCAGCGTAATAAACTTTAAGAGTTCGAGTCGAAAATATTCATAACGTGTTGTGATTTTTGTGCGTGCAATGGCGCTAGGAACGAAAATCTTCTTTTCAGACGAATTGAGATGAGCTTTTTACGATCAGAGACTAGACTTGATAGCAGTGTCCTAATAATCTTGTTACTTCATAGTATTTCGAAAATGCTATGTATCCCCGATGAGGACTCGGAACTAAAACCTCTAATTTGCATTGCATTTTCGAGCACAACAAAATTAAAATTAAAAAAAAATTATAAGCTCCATTTAAGTCATCCATGAATATGGGTGTCATTAAAAATAATAAATTATCGCATTTATTATCTCCGCAATAACCGCCCAAAATGCGTCCCCGAATGGAGCGTTTTGGGTGTGCAGGGAATTCAATGGTTGCGTGTGAGGGGGTTAACAGAACTTATGTATTTAAGATAGACTTTGCCGAAGAAAATAAAATAATACCAATTAAAACGGTCTATAGCCTATAGGCTAGACTTTTTCAAAGTTATTTGATCTAACTTTGGAACCGATTTCTGCAAAATATATCAAAAATGCCGATTTCTGCAAAATTTATCAAAAATGCCGATTTCTAAAAACAGACTTTAAAGGAGGGTTTTTGAGAAAGTCTCCTAATTATTTATAAATATCAACAACGTTGCTCTGCTATACGTTAAACTGGTTTCTTTTCTTTAAATGGATTATCGAAATCTTTCTTTTTGACAACTAAAATGATTTGATCATAAATTTTCATTAATTGCGGTAAATTACCGTTAATTAAGTTAATACAATAATCAAAAAAATACTCTGTTAGGGATTGAGGAATGTTTATGGTTTTTAATAAATACATTGCACAATTACCTAAAACCAATCAAATATGATTTGGTGACAGGCTGTTACAAATATCAGCTACGGATTAAGGTCAAGACATTTCAATAAAGCATTAACTTTTAAGGTTTTATCATGAAAAATGTCCAATCTATAATTTCGAAATACTTTGGTTCACTAAAACTGTAAGAAAGTAAAAGTTGTCATGAAAATTATTTCCTCCAAAAATCTTTTACAAACAGTTTTGGTTTCGTGAGTAGCGTAAGTAGCAATGAGTAGCAATGTACTAAATTTAATATCTTGATTAGAGTGGCCGCGGTATGAAGCATTTCTGGGAAGGGCTAAAAATCAGAAAAAAACAAGATAGCCATTTTGTAGGAAATTTCACGGAAATTATTTTTTTGAAATTTTCAGAGAAAAATTTTCAAATTTTTGGCGGTTCTTGATTGGCTGAAAAAAAAGGTGCTCAAAAGTTACTTTTGACCCCGAAATGAAATTGCAGGGTCAAGTTACATCAGAAAACATACTTTATGATTTTTTTTTCAAAATTGGAAAAGGGACCTTTCGGGTAGTTGAGAATTGCAAAAATCGTCATTTTTTAGCAAAATTAAATTTTTTTTCGAAGAAAATAATACGATCAAAGCTAGTTTTGATTTGTCTTGTAGCCTCCAACTGTGTGTTATATGATAAAGCAAAAAAATAGTCCTAGACCCAGGCTTAGAAATTTAGGACAGTTTAAGTAGGACGAGTTGACCGAAAAATCGGATTATTTTAAATTTGTGATAAAGTAAACTCAAAAGATGCGCAATTATCGACTTTGTGGAAACCGTATTATCAACTTTAGGTTCAGTACAGCCACAGGTGGTGCTAGAGCTCATTCCGTTTTTGGTGGTATGAACAACACGGACCGTCAAGATTATTGATAATTTACTATCCAATGATAATGCAACTCATAATCTCGATTGTCTTACAGNATGAGTCCTCACTTCCGGTTTGACCGGAAGTCGAACTATATTCGTCATTTCATCAGTAATAATATACTTTTTTCATACGTAGTCAAATTTTACTGGGCACCCGCCCGTGGCAATTATTTTTCTCAAAGACTGCGCAAACGGCTGTAAAAACGTTACCCAATCACAAAACAGTATTTCAAAAAAATCTCGGGCAAAATTTTTATTTCGCGAGCTGATTCTTTTGCGCTATTTGTTATTTCATCCATCATAAGAATTTTAATGTTTCCTATTCACCCTCGAAAAAAGCACCGTGCGGTTGAAAGTCCCTGAAAGTCTCAAATGACTCATTGGGTCGACAAATAAGTAACCTGGGAAAAAACAATGTTTTTACCATTTTTTCCAAAAATAACCCAGAACAATTTTTAGAGATTTTTTTAATTGGGTGGTTCACCCTTGGAAGAACAGAAAAAAAGTTCGTCAGAGCCTTTCAGGAGGCTCTACTTTGAGCGCTGTTCACAGAAAACTCTTATGAGATCAACCTTTAATTTTTCCTGTATGATCAAATTGAAGAGTTAAATTTTCGTAAAAAAAACAATTCTTAAAACTTCATGTTTAATTCTAAAGAAACGTTTGAAAATCAAGGTGAATTAAACCACGGGATACTACCTGATGGGAGTATTCTCAACATAGAGTAAAAATAAAAAATTGTTTTTTCGTTGAAAAAAACCTCCTTACCGTGTACACTGGTCACGAGTTAACCTAACCCTAAATCTAATATTTTCAACATAGGGTTCAAATTGAAAAAAAAANAAAATTTCACCATGGGAATGCTTCTCGATTTTTTTTGTATTGCATTGTATTTTTTTTTGCAATTTCATCATGAAGTTTTCCCATAAAACAGTAAAACATAAAAAAATAAATATTTCGTGTTGTCTCGATCTCTATTTTTTCGTACAGCAAGAAAGATCATCAGGGTTAAATTTTAAATTCATTTTTTATTGAAAAAAAACATCTGTACCTAATTGTTTTGAGTCATTTTGGAAAAAATGGTAAATACATTGTTTTTTCCTAAATTACTTATTTGTCGACCCAATGGGTCATTTGAGACATTCAGAGACTTTAAAAATTTGCCGTGAACGACAGCGGCCCGACTTATACAATACTTCTTATCTATACTTCTCGTGCTGAGTCTCTAAAGTTTTTGGTGAGTTACAAACATACAATCTGATTTATTTTATAACCTGTGCAGCTTATGGCAAATAAAGCAGAAGTCTGTTGAAAAATTATTAGATTGTTCTTTCACAAATCTTTGGAATAAAGTTTTATAATTATCGAAAAAAAATACGGTTAAAAAAGAAGAAAATTAAAAAGATATTGACTTCTGTAATGATCTCATACTCGGGAGGGCGCAACGGCGCCGCCACTTCAGGATGGAGGTTGACCACATTTCTTTAGCGAGGCACTACCCAACTCGTACCAGCCCACTCCGGTACTAGCCCACTTCGAGATGAAAACTGGCTAAGTTATGTTTTGTTTTTGTCTAAGGCAGCTGCGCTGCATTTGGTTCTAATTTTGCACCCCCCCCCAAAAAAAATCCCTATAAGATGGGCCAATAAAATCGGTACCCATTTTTGACTTTCAAAATTTCTTATTTCAAATAGTCTATGTGACATACAATAACCAATTTGAAAATGTAACAGCGAAGAAATTTAATCATCAATTTTGTTAAAATAATGAAAACTGTTGGGAAAAAATAAACACGACATGTCGCGACATGAACTTCAGCCAATATGGAATTTAACTAAAGTATAAGTCATACAGTAACTGTATACAGTATAGAGTATATGATATACTGTGTATCCATTTTTAAGTAGCGATTGAGAAAAAAACAACATTTTGACACCTCGCTTTTGATAGGCTTAGAATTAAGTATTGAAGTGAATTAAATGAAAATCATGGGTTTCAAAATGTTGTCTTATTTCCTATTGCTATGGTCTCATACAGTATGAGCTCATACAGTATGGCCCATCTTGCAGTATGAGTCATACTGTATGACCCATACTGTATGGGTCATACTGCAAGATTGAAGGAGTTTCTCAAATTTATTTTTACTGCCAATTTTTGATAAAAGGCTCGAATATATTTTTGTCCCTTTTAACGTTCAGACTGAGACGTTTTGTTGTTATGTAATATATGCTAGTAATGTTAACAATCACTTTGACTGTATTCACACTAAAGCATAATAGTACTTTGCTCATGAGTTCATGAAAAACAAAACGGCGTTGGTCTAGACAATTTGCGATGACTCTTTGGGGCAGAGTATCAAATGGAACGCGTTCCGTTTATTTTTTGCGTTCCGTTCCGCAACCTTTCGTTCCGCGTTCCGTTCCGCGGCCTTGCGTTCCATTCCGCGTTCCGTTATGGTTAAATTATTTATAAGCTATTTCATTGATATATTTTTTTGAAAATATAGGATATTATACTAGGAGTGTACGGTACATTCATGTTATAGGATTGGTGAACCCGGCGGACAATATTTGCTCGTGACGCCAACTAATAATATTATTGTGAAAATCACTCAAACTCACCTAGGAAAATCAAGATTGCAATGCAAGATCGCATGCAAACAGAACTTTACTTTTCTTGTATTAGCTATTCCCAGTCCTCAGGCTGAAACACCTCTTGCTATACTAGCTGTACGTGTTTCAAGTTTCGAAATAATTATCAATCTGAAAAAAAATATCCAAAAACACGATTTCAGTTTAAGCATTTTGGGAAAAATTCTAAGAAGATTTTTTTTTTTATCTAATAAATATTTAAACAATATAGAATTTTATTTAATTTTAAGAAATTTTGAAAATTAAATAAAAACAGAACGCCAGAATCCGAAGGAACGGGGTCGCGTTCCGTTCCATTCCGCGAGAACCCGTTCCGTTTTTGTTCCGTTCCATTTGATACTCTGCTTTGGGGTCTTGCCAAAGACTCTTGGATTGAATGTACCATCATGATAAAATCTATTATTCTTAGAATTTTATCAGTTTTCATTTAATAATTAAAATGGCTATTAATCTGAGTAATTAATCTTAAGGTCAGTATTAACGGTCAAATAAACACTGTCCTGTTAACATCTAGTGGCCTCAAACACGTATATATCTGCGTTAAACACACTGTTTATGATTATCACAAATGTGCTACTTTAATTAATAAGTATTTTGGTCAACTGTAGTTCTTGTTTTACTATTAGTTGATAACCTAGATAACCTTGCTCGGCCCGTATCTGTTATTTACATGCAACAGATGATAATTACAAGAGAAAGACTTCAAATCCAGATGAAAGTACTCTGAGTCGAAAAAGAATTACTTCTTCTACAACAAGACTGCTGAGCAAATTCAACCATAAAAGAGATAATTTTCAAATATTCGATGCTTACTTGGATGAAAATTAATCATTATCAAATGATCAGATGGATTCTGAAGAGAAAAATTTAGTTTTATTATTAAAACTAACGGGTGAATCACAGAAAAGGACCACAATTTTGATATTTTTAACGACTGGACGAAAAATTGCGATTACATAACTGAATTTTGGCACTGGCATTTGGATCTTGAGACTAAATCAATGAAGTGGCAGAAAAAGGCCCAAATAAAACATAAAACGAAACAACTACGAACCCGCAGCTCAACGAAAAGAAAAAAATGTCACTTCTGTGGTCACCTTATAAAAAATTGCAACAATTTTAAAAAAATAAAACTGAAAAAAAAATGGCTCAAAAATCAAAAACGATCAAAAAAGAAGTTAATTCAATGATTTCACACTCCATAATGAAAAAAGAAAATAGTCCTAACGGAACTCAAGTACTCAACTCAACCAAGATGATTCTCGCTTTTAAAATCTATAACAAACTGGCCTACTCCTTTTATACTATTATAATAATGTGATGTGTAGTCTGAAGATGAGGAGACAGTCGAGATTTCCCTTCAAAAAAACTCTCGAAGGTTCCGATTTTGGGTAACCAGGATCAAAAAATATTATCAGGGTAGTAGAAAAGTGAAAAATAAGCTACAACTCCCTATACTCTTGTACGCAAGGACATTCAAAACGGCCTTTATAACGTAATTCACAGAAATATCATTAATGCAACCAAACGAAATCGAAAGATCGTTAAAACCAAATTCCAAAAATTCCATTATATGTACCGAATTCACAAAGGATTACATTAGGTGTACCACATGAGTTGCACCGCCAAATCAACTTTCACTTTCAAAAAAAATTTTAAAAAAAATAATGTGTGGGTGGGATCTGAATCAATCACAATTTATAACTAAGACGTTTAAGGCTATCATCTTAAACTAAAAAAATTCTGTGAGCAAGCTTCGAAACTATTATGTACGCCGCGCGTGAAGATAAAAGTTGCCTGTCCATTTTTTTATTTTAAGAATATTTAAGAATTAAAGAGNCGTTCCATTCCGCGAGAACCCGTTCCGCGCGGAACGGAACGCGTTCCGTTTTGTTCCGTTCCATTTGATACTCCGCTTTGGGGTCTTGGCCAAAGACTCTTGGGTGCGCCGCGGTGAAGATAAAAGTTTGCCTGTCATTTATTTTATTTAAGAATATTTTAAGAATTAAAGAGAGGAGACAATCAAAATACAGATATAATTATATATTTAAAACAGTTTAATAAATTGTTAACCAATTACACATCCAAACTGGACTGTAAAACTATAATTATTTATTTTATTTCCAGCTCCTAGAACTAAGAAGACAAATTGCAAATTTAACTCTCAGTAATTTTGAAATCATATACGACATGTCGCGACATCTTACAAAGACCAAATAAAGTTTTAATGAGCATTAAATTTAACCTCATATCCTCTCCCGAAAAAAGTGCCTCTTGGTAGTAAAGAGGGTGTCCACTAGGTTGTCCCAACCAAAAAATCATCGAAAATTGACTTGAATCTATCAATTATTTTATTTCGGAATGATATCCCTTTATCACTTTTTGCTTAGTAGTAGCCACTACTCTTTTTAACGTGTGTTTGTAACGTTGTGGCTACGCAATCTAAGCTAAAAGTGATAAAGGGATATGGAGCGTTTCACGACGAGAAAATGTTTTCGTCAAAATTTTTTCATAACTTTCCATCCGAATTTTCCATTTCAAAGCTCAACAAATATTTTAAAACTTGCTGGCTTAAGTTTTTAATTACTTTTATATCGTCCGCTATCATCTTATTGATACAAGACAGTCAAAAAATTAAAAATAGCCGAAAATTATTGCGGTACCATTTTCCGGAGTTGATTTTTCAAAATCACACATTTTTTCGCAATTTTTCTCGCTCGTCGCTGATTGGCTGTTAAAAAATGCTGCTTGCTTCGTGATTGGCTAAACTAAACAATCGGTAACCGACCCAAATTTCATAAAAAACAGTTGTTTTGGATGGACTGATGAAATTCGACTGATTTTTTGAAAATTTTTTTTGGAGGGATATACGCCCGGAGTTCCTGTAATGGGAAAAGGGTGTATTCCCTACAAATTGATTTTTTTTCGATTTTCACGAAGTACAGCGGCATTTTTTTGCTAGAATTAAAAGACATCAAAAAATTCTTCAAAAATAAGTAAAAAATGCCTGCGCTCCGCTGGACCAAGTCAAAATTGAAAAAAAAAATTTTCGGGAAAAGACCCTTTTTAATGACAAGAAGTATTACAGGGGGGCCAATAGCTCCGGCCCAATATTGCCGAAAGTGCCCAAAATTGCCGAATCCAACCTACGCAAAATCAACATTTTTAGCTAAAATAATTCCTGTTCCCATATTGCCGAAAGTGCCCAATATTACCGAATTTGCCGAAATCGCCAATTTTTTTGTGATTTGTATTTCAAACCACTTAGTATGCGTCATGAATGACGTCTCTTTCCAGGATTATTTTTTCGGAAATCTACTCGTCATTTTTCATCGATTTTGACGTTTTTTGGTTATTTCAGGTCCCTGTAACTCAAGTTTTGTTGAGAATTCAATTTAAAAAAAAATATGAGGATCACCAATGTAATCAGGCGCACATTTTAGAACCTTCAATTTTCAATTTCGAGACACTTTTTTTTAACCAATCAGAAAGCCGGATTTTCCCAAAATTTTTTGGTCATTTGACCTCGAGATTTTTTTTCCTGACCCAAAGTTGACCGAATGTACTTTTTGAATTTTAAAGTTATGGCCTAAACATCAAAAAGGTGAGTAACCTGGGACACCCTAGTGTCCACACCAGTTGGTTTAGGCGTTTGGGACCGATTAACTCGTACAGTCACGTTGAGCCAACTATTTGGCAAAAACTTCAACCATAATCGTAGAAAATATTTTTGTAGGCGACTGTACGATAAGGTAGGAACGGCTAAATTTTTTTTGCTAAACATTTTTTGAATTTAAATTGTAGCCCTTTGAAAAATATAACGTTCAGTTACTGAACTTCAGTACAAATTTTTTTTTGGAAAATTTTCAGCTACTGCTCAAGAATGAAAAAAAAGTTTTTGAAATTGCCTTATTTGAGCTTAAGATTTTTCATGATTGTGGTCATTTTCCGCTATGTAAGAACCTCAATCTAGTAAGTCATTTTCAAAAGCCGAAATCTAAACAGTGTGGACAGTGTACACTGGACACCCTATCTACCAGTGTTCTATAACGGCATGAGTTTTCAATACTGAGTGGTTGAGAAAAAAACACGAACTGTTTATGAAGTATTCCAAAAAAAAGATTGGCAGTATAGCTGAAGAATTTCGTCATTTCTGCTTATGTTGTAAATTATTATTAATTCCAATTCAGTTATTTTTAGTAATAAATCTCACCCAAAGTCTTTAGCAGTCGCTTCAAATTCTAAGGCACTTGGTTCCCCACATATCGAAATTGTTTGCTGCTCAAATATAACTGGGCCGAATTCTGGACTATCATGCAGATTTAGCGACCTTGAAGAGGATTCTAGGGAGAAAACAGCGGGAATGATCAATTCATAATTTCCAGAGGGTCTTGGTTAGGGTGGCCGAGGAATTTTCAAATAAAAGACAGAAAGTCCTGAAAGTTTGACATAAGTTATGCACATACCTAGACAGATTAAAAGTGAAATAATATTTTTTTATTGTTAACTCCATGGTGTCCAAAAACAGTTTTTTGTACCTCACGCATTTAAAAGTGCCGGGATCTCTTTCATTTTTTAATATGTTACTACTATTGATACGGCGCATCGATTT
>SCLH01001665.1:74655-97794 GCA_004367855.1 Oikopleura vanhoeffeni
GATACTAGTTGTTGTTATTTCCTACAGTTTTGTGTGAACAGAAATATCTGCCAGGTTTGTCGGTATACTGTTAGTTTGTTTATGGGTTTGCGGTTATTCCTATCACCTACTATCTTGACGTATTTGGAGATTCTAGTATAAGTGAAATTGTCGACCTGTTTTAAGATAGGCAGCGGGTTTCGGTGTTTTGGTTCCATTTTTAGGTTGTGATATTATACTATTAAAGAAAGGTTATTTTCGTGAAAACTGTAAAACTGTGATAAATACATGAGATTCTGTTCGGCGGATCGACATGGCGACTCCTATTTTCAAATATGTAAGCAACCGAATACTGTTGAGAAGGAAATATGTGGGTCTTAATGATAATTGATACTGTAGGATCGAGTGCTACAAGTAATGAGAGATGATCAATAATGGTAGCGAATATAAAATTTGACCCAAGTGAACAAAATGATTAACTCCATAAGATCTGTTTGATCATCGCTTTCGATGCTAAATTTCAAAACTATGTTGTTTAGGTCTATCTACCATCGCCAATCGCCATCCAAGAGGAAACGCCTGATCATTAATGAGTGGAATCAGCAATGAGGAAAATTTAATTGTTGCGCGAAGGTAACAAGGATGTGTAGAATATTATAATATAAGAATAGTAAAAATATTTTTAATTTTAGTTATATCGCAACTCTGTTAAAATAATGCAAATAAGTGTTAACAAAGAGGACGAAATATTAGAGTGCATGGGGATTGAGAAGCTAATCGATTACTAACTCTCGTCAGATGTTACTGATCTGACAAAGGTCACTGAAGTATTAGATAAAGTACATAGAATGTAGTGAAATCTTGAATTTTTTCTATTTCAATATTGACATCAAATAACCCGTTCAAGTAAGGTTAATTAAGTCTTAGTTATAATGAATGTACTAAAAGAATCTGAAGGTCTAACCTTTTGAATGATCGTATTTAAAACTCATGGGTGAATTATATTGCCGTAATTTCCGATAGAATCGAGCACTATAAGAGTTAAATTGACTCGATTCTTGACTCTAGTTATGTCGGATTTGTAGCGTAACTGAGATGTATAGTCAGTATAATTAGCAGCATATTTTCATATGTCAGTTTAAGCCGGGAGTTCTGGCATTGTGCTTTGTGAGTGTTTCTTCTGTTTTTGTCTCGAGTCATCAAAAGTTTGACTCCTTCTCGGATCTTTGTAGACATTGTTAGATCTTACGATGAATTGTAAATTGATTGAACTTAAACGGGTATTTGAAGGTGCAAATCATTAGGTGGAGTCTATAATAAGCATTAGACAAATTTTCTAGCCTCAACTGACGCGATGCAGAACTGCACTTTCGCTTCCTGTAACATCTCGAAAAATGTATGACGCTAAAACATTTTTTTAGAAATTTTGAAGAACAATTATGTCATTAAATGGTACAATAGAAATAACACTACAGATTAGATTAAAAAATTTGTAATATGATCGCATATTTTTTGTGTTTTGAAATTCTTATTTCAAATCAGTGCTTCATTTCATGTCGGTTTATTGATTAAAAATCTATTTCGTGTGTTGATTTAGTATTGTTCTGTAATGTGGTTTATATAGTGCTTATTGACGAAAATCTCTTTAGTTCAAATACACGATCCATTATAAATTTGGCCGACGATACTGGAACATGTTAAAATAAATAAATTCATCGGTGTTATTAGAATGTGAATAAGATAATAATAAACGTTTTCGCCCAAATTCAAAGATAGATTGTATACAATGCTCGCTAACGGATTAAGATATTATTATGGCTTGTTAACGAATATCAGAAAAAGGCTCTTAAGGTGCCAAGAATTCTGTATCGTTTGTGGCTTGACATCCATGTTTCGCACCTGATTCTCGAAGCCATATATTACAGGATGGTTTCACTTATGAGCACTAAAGCGGGCGTTTTAAGTTGCCAAAAAATATTCTTTCACTCAGCAAGCGTTCAAATCTGGGACATCGATACGTTTATTTAGTTTAACTTTCAGACCTTTATGATTCGTAATTTACGCTCTTAGCAATTCAGAGTTAAATTTTATGACTATTTCAAATTTCTTGATTAATATCGAACAATATGATTATAAGGGTGGTGGCATAAAACCGGCATCTTGGAAGTCAAAGTATACACTTACGAAATAGTAAGTCAGTAGTTATTTTTTTCAATGCTTATAAGTTAGTGAAACGCGATTTTAATTGTTTGCTTCATAAATCATTTTTTCAATCATTTCAGGTAAAGATTTGAGTTCGGTTCATATTGAAATGTCAAAATTTGAAGAAAAAATTCAAGCATTTGAAAATATTTTTCGCATTTTTTGTCCACAAATTTTTTGTTTAATAACTGAAGGTTGTGGGTAACAAACAAAAAATCAACGCAATTAATTTTTTTCATGGATTCCTGAATATTTTTGACCGTGCTTATTGAAAATCATAAGATTATTTTTATTTTATTTTATGCACTTTTTACAAAAAAAATATGAGAAATCTTTCTCCAGATCAAGTCCAACAAAATTTTTAATTCGTGGTTTTTAGAACTCTACCATAAAAAAATCATGCAGAATCACATATTTAAAATGTTTTGGCATCTAATTAAATTCGCCGGTATGTCTAACTAAATTCGGTAGGTCGCGCGAGTATCATTTATGAAAACTGTTGTGATAAATATTTAACACTGATGTGCTCCTCTGATAAGTGCGCATTCGCACGCTGGAATCTTTAAAAATTGTATGGTTAGGAAAATTTCTCTAATAAAATGGTGGGGTAATAGCGCACTATTTTGTTTAAGTAGTCAGAGATTTTATTAAAAACCTATTCAACGCACCATTGTAAGGTCAATTTAATCCATAAAAAGCTGTCTTTTCTACTACACTATCCATTTTTAACCGCTTTTTCAGAGAAAAAAACATTCCGATATCTTCATGAATTGACTGTGCAGAGTAATTAGGGGAACAATTGGGAGTACATCCGCGAAATGTCGAACGTTTATTATAGTATCATGTCTTTAAAAGAAATTCCTATAGGGTCGGGTAAGATTGAATTGTATTTGCACAGCTGATAGTGTTCTTTTTGTTCTGTATTTTTTAAGCTATATTAGTGTTAAGTTACTGTTATGGTAAAATATAAAATGTAAACGTTTTGAAGAATGAACATCTTAATTGAAGATAAAAAGTAAAAAAATTAAATTTCCACATTTTCTTCATTGTCATATTTGCTTCTGAAAAATGTACACATTGCTGGACTATGGCACCCCACCTAAGAGAGCTGTTTAACGTAATCTGGAGGCATTTAAATTCGCGTTTTTGTTAGAGGTAGGTTTGTTTTTTCCCAATTAAGTAGGCCGTCTATGATGAACATGGGTGCATCAACATTCAACGTGTGCTGACGCCCTATTCAGAACACTAATTCTGTTCAAACTCTTCTCTTAGAAGGCCGAAATGACGTCGGCGTGAACTCTAGTATGGGGATTTAAGGGCCCATTTATTTGATATAAGCCCTTTTCAGAAATCCGATATTGAGAGACAGCGATAATTACATGTCAATGATTTGTGAAATCCTGGTAGTTTGGACCCCCTTTAATTTGAAACTGTTTATATTCTAGGGAAAACATTGCATGTCTTTGGATTTTAAGGAAACGTACCGACGGGGCGCTGTGTCTCGAGATCGCAATATGAAAGACATTAATTTTTTGATTTGCATTCAAATTTTTTTAATCGCGTTTGCTTCCAAAAATAAAGTTTTATTTGGTTTGAGCCAAACAAAATCCGAAATTTTTCGCCAAGTTTTTTTATAGTATTATGCTATTTCTTTGAGCGCTTTGATCGGGACTTACTTATAAACTTGAATCAGTAGCCTGCAATTCAACTCTTGCAACCCCAAAAAAAGTTTCAAAAAGAATTTCTAGATGGTGAAATTTGACGTAATCGAGGAAGTCTCGTTTCTCGAATCCATCATGTAAAACTATTTTTGCTAATTGTTTGGTTGATCCAAAAAAAATATTGATCCAAATTTTGAGTCATCGTTGACCGAAAATAAATAGGAGATAAAGTTCCGCAAATTTTTCCCAGTATATTTTTAGTATTCATGCTGTATTTTTGAGCGCCTTATATGATGGCATTGATTTTACTGGACAAGTTAGCCTGCATTCAAATCTTAAGCGGACAACAAAAAACTCCGTAAAAAGATCGGAATGATATTTATTTTACATGGATGAAATGGTCAAAGATTTTGAAGCACGGCTGATAACTTTTTTACATGATGGAGCCATAAAAACTATAATCAGATATTTGAGAATAACGCATAATTAAGTTGTCTTGGCTATCGATTGCCGAAAAAACGCTTTTTTTGTGTCAAAATCTTTTTGATATCAGAGTGCTCGAAATGTTGATGTGTTGGAACAAAATGGCGCTGAATATATACGCGGAACTCGGCAATTTAACGTGTACATTTCATACGATTATTGAGCAAATAGACTGAAACGCAAATTTCACGCACATATTTTCTCTGGAAAACCAATTATTAGTGGCTTCAGAAATGTGAAATTTCTGATACTCTCGCTAGGAATATAATATTATCGGGAAGGAATGCCGAAATAGACTTTGTAGTGTATTGCTGACCGTCTAGCTACCGTGCCGTAATAATGCAAAACTCTATTATTTAGCATTTTGAATAAATTTCAAAATTATCTCAACATACTGAAATATTCAAAATTGAACGATCTTCCTCACTAACAGATTTTGTGGGGAACTTATAGATCGCTGCGCTTTAACCTGCTCAATATTTGGGACACGTTAAGGTCATCAATAAAATTATATTGTTTAATTAAAGTTAAATATTAAGTATTTGATATCGATCTTCTGACACAATCATTTTAATGCTACTACATACATCATAACATGTAGTCTAAGATCAATACTCACGTGTCCCGCAAAATTCAGAGACTAACAGAATCGCTATGAAAATTTGGCAGCGTTTTTCACTTATGTTGATTTATTGTAATGCCGGTTGTGGATTCTAAATGTCTGCAGAATTTATTATGTGATCAAAAATGCACAAAAAATTAATCCATTTAATGTAATCTAAAACACAAAAGCACTAATTCAAATAAAATTTCGAATTTTCGTTTGTTTTTAAATTTAACGTTGAAATACTTCTAATCGTTCGTCAATTTCGACAAGTACAAACTTGACAATATATGGTTCGACTAAGGCCAATAGTTCTCTCCTCAGTAAATTTGGCTTTCTTTTGAGCCACTCTGAAAAAACCGAAGCACATTTTGTCTTCCGGATAATTTTTTCTAGAGTGACCTTGAAAATTAATTTTGAGTTGAGTCAAAGTGAACAACAAATGAAACTGAACATTTCTGTATTGTTTTGAGCTAGCTTTTGTAATAATATTTGAGAAAATTTTGAAAATTAGCTTAGGAAAGAAAAAGATTTTACCGAGTAAATGTAAAAAACCGGGTGGTTTTTGCATATATCTATGAAAAATGGCACATATAAAATAAACGACTCAACAGTTGCTATAATTATGCACACGTTATGTTAAATTTTAGTTTATTATCGAATTAAACCTAAGAGAAATAGTTATTCTGTTTTGGGATAGAAGGCTTAAAAGGCTACGTATCTAGGAGTGTATCCATACAATAAGTATTGGAGCATCTTTCGCAACTTCAGGCTAGTTACACAAATCAGCTAATCGAGAATACGCATCCTGAAAGCTCTGTCCGGCTAATTTTCGATCGGGAAATAGTCATTTTAGAGGCCACCACCCTTAGATTAAAGTCGAAACGTTAGGGATTTCATATTAATTTCATAATTTCCAACAAAAATGATAAAATAAAAGAGATCTACAGTATATCGTGTATGCTAACTATGCTGGATGTCTCCGAACCAAATACGAAACAATTATAGCTGAAGAAATAAAGTCAAAGAGGTTAAAAAAAGGTAAAAAGGTTATCTAGTATTAAGTTTTATATAAAACGTATAAAACGCAAAAAAAAAAGAGATGGATGCGATAAAGGAGGTGGTGTTAGTGATTTTTGGGATTCAAGTCTTCGTAGGTTAGACAAATGCAGACTGGAAATTTTTGAAACATGCATTAGGAAGATCTATTTTAATCTCACGATTCCATAACAAAGTTTAGTACCACCCAACAACCATCTGGTAACCGCGGTTTAACACGAGTCCCTAACATTTTTCAAGAAACAAGGTCCATGCTAGGTGGAGTTTGAGATTTGGTGTGAATCCCGGAAAATATGTCTGATTTTAGTGCATAGGACTGTTTTTTTCGATTTTTGCTCAGGGTAGCAATCTGGTTGATGTGCCGAAAAAGGTGTTTTCGACGTTTTGATAATAGGCTTTTTGTCTGATGCAAAACGCTTATTCGGAAAGTAACAAGCCCAAAGAGTGGTGAACATCGATATAGAAGTATTTCGAATTTCGACCTGAGGCTTGTAATCGACAAAAAGGCGCGAAATGACAATTTGAATATGAAAGTGATAATTAGAAAATTTAAATGCACAAAAGATTCCTTGGTTATGGTTTGCTGGAAACATATTAGCACTATGGTCTAACCGTGGAAAAACATCCTTTTTCGGCACATTCACCAATTGCTGCCCTGAGGCAAAATCGGAAAAACAGCTCCTATACACTAAAATCCAGACAATTTTCCGGATTCTCACCAATCTACAAACTTTCCGATATAAGTTCTAGAACTTGTTTTTTAAAAAAAAGCTGAGGGACTCGTGTTTAACTGCGGTTACACAGCGATGGTTGGTAGGAGTGGACTAAACTGATTATGATATGCGAGATCAAAATATAGATCTCCCATGTATGTTTCAAAAATGTCCAGTCTGCATTTTTCTAACCGTACGAAACTCTGAAATCCCAAAAATCACTAACACCACCCCTTGTAAGGAGTGGTCATGTCTGATTTTAGAAAGGCCTAAAGCCTAAAAATGCTACAAATTGAGTACGTGGGCGTGATAATTTAAGTTAGTAAGAACCAATCATTCTGAAAAAAATTTCGAAATGTTCGGCATTTTTTTTTACATTTTTTTCTAAGTATTTTTTATAAGATGAAGTTAAAGAAATAGACGTTTGCTCGAATTGACCACTAAAGACTCAAAAATAGCTTGACGTAAGACCACTTTTCATCAGTGGTTCATTGCTATTCTTTTGGCCTACTTTAAGAAAAAATCGAAGCAGCTTTTTCGGAATTTTTTTCGATAATGACCAAAACAAATCATATTTTCAAGTCTGCATCGAAATATGGGAAAGAAACGCAACTGAGACCACTTCAAAGCCAAGGTGATGTTAAAAAAAATTTGGCCAAATTTTGAAAAATAAACCTACGGGAGATAGATTTTAAACAAAATCATGAAAAAGGCCAAATCGTCAGTTTATTGGACCGCTAGAAAATTCAGTCATCGAAAGAAAAAACGCCAAGAAAATCGTTAGGTTTGTCGATTTCCACGTATTATACCTCAACTTTTCGAAAAATTTCGATATATTGGCTGGAGGAGAAGATTTAACAATTCGCGAAGTGACGTCATGTCACGATCATTGACGATTGTGTATGTCTGCAATTTAGTTGAACTTTGATCACAAGATTAGGAGCCTAAGCACAAACTTGGCAATATTTGAAATTATTGGCTCAAGGTATCAGATTTTCGCTGAAATAGCTCTGCAAAATTGACAAATCGACATACACCTTAAGACTCGGTGCATTTTGGACTATTGCCTTTTTCGAATTTTCCTTCTTGATAAAAAACTTATTTGGCACTTAAATTTACGGATGAAAACTTTGAACAAAAGTTAGACATTTTAAAGCTCACTTGTATAATATCTGATTTTCAATCAAGTTTATTTTACTAATAAATTTTTTTGAAAAACACTCAAAAAAGCGCATTTGCTCCAGATGTCTAAAATAAATAAATTATTATTTTTAATTTATTACTTAGAAGCTAAATAACGTCTGCCAAACGGTTGGATTTATTAATTTATTTTATATCGACTACTTACGTCTAGAAATTCGAAAATTAAAATTTGTGATTAAGAACGAATTACCACATCGAAATAATATTTTCTGCATGAGTTAAATAAATAAAATAAAAGGTGGATGAGTGGGCTTATCAAGCGGCAAAGTTTGATTGTGGATAAAATGTATTATTAATTCCGGATAATGAGGGTTTGGAGCATTTCTGGCCGATCCGTGAGTTTGTTTAAAAAAGAATATTCAAGTATTGAACAGGCGAAGACTTAAAACGAAGACATATTAAATATTTAGTCCATTCGAATATGTGCGCTAAGTGACTTCTCCAAAATTAGTTTTAGACAAGGAAAGAGAAGGATTTTTCAAGAATATTTCCAAATAGTTCGCCCGGAAAATCTTAAAATGTAGATGATTTTTCAAATAGCACTAAAAAAAGTGTCCAACCTAGCAAAAGTTAAAGTGGCCATTTTGAGACGTGTTTTCGTTGAATCGTTGAAACAAGATACTTGAAAAAAACAGTATTGCATTTTTTTTTATAATAGGAACATTTAGAAAAAAATTCTCCTAAGTTAGGTCGAATTTGAAAGGTTTTAGATTCGAACATCAACAGTTATTTAAAAAACAGGTAAATCGAAATTCGTAGGGTTAAAAAGGTGATGGAGTATCAAACATACGTTTTGGTGGTATTGGAGAGAATATATGAACTGATCAAAGTTTTTCATAAGAGCCATACACTTGGCGGCAATCTAATTGAAGTAACAAAAAGCGTGACGATCGTAATCGTTTTCTTAGCGATTAATTTATCTCTGCTATTTTCAGTTCAGAAATCACTTCATAGACTAACCTCTTAGAATTAAAAATTCAAAAAAAGACCTATTGTCATGATTCATTGAAATGAGTTAAGGAGATGTGGGGTGCAGTAGTTTATTTTCACCTAGTCTCAAATTCGGTTATTGTTTTTGCTTGTAGCCGCTCCAGCACATAGACTTGATTGCAAGAAGAAAAAAAATTTTTTTAATTTCCTATAAATAATAGTTTTAGACAGTCGAATTCCTTGCAAAATAATGGATATTATTAATTCCACACATTGGAAATAGTCCAATATTACAAAAAAAATAATATCACAAGCGAAAAGACATAAATGAAAGTATTAAATATATAATTGTTACACATTTGACCCTTTATTAAATATTTTTGCCATTTAATGTAGAAGGCCGCATAAACAGATTAAAATATGTGATGCGAGAAATATGAAAAATATATAAAATATATTTGTCAAAACAAGTTAATAAAAATCGAGAAAGATTTGAAAAGAAAACATAATTGCATTCTGTAAGTATATTTTTTGTAAAAAATGTATATTTGCTATATTTAACTAAGCAAGAAGGAATGATTTCAAAAATAAGATGTTCGTGGAATGTAGATATTTTATGAAAAGTTTTAGGTTGGATTCGTTAGAGAATTTTTCCTGACCAACTCTATCGGCTTAGGTGTTTTGGAATAATTGGATATACGGATAGCTCATAGAAAAGAAATACACGCAAAGGTTTATGCATTAAAGGTGAGTATCTATGTCTGAAAATGAACATTGCCAGGCACATTGCTGGTAGAAATAACTTTTAAACTCAAATATATTGTGAGAATTGAGGTGACGTTATTTTTTAATTCATATTAGTTCCCGGTAACCTTGAGAAGTGCAAAATGAATTTATTTTTAGAAAATACATACATCAAGCTTTTAAATTCATAAAACCTAATATGGCTTTTACTCATTGAGTCTATCATAGTGAGTATTTATAGTAACCAAAAATAAATAATTTGCCGATAATAGTGACTGGAGCAAAAAATTCTTTACAATGATCGAGAAATATATTTAATAATTTAGTTTAATTGACGAAAATTTAATGAAAATTCCATGCTATAGCGCGTTAAATATCTGTAATCACTTTTGTTAGAATGCAGTAGACATATTCGTTAACGTTGATTTTAACGTTGTGCTACGCATCTAAAAAGTGATAAAGGGATTAGGCAAAATGTAAAATATAATTTATGAACAGGACTATTTCAACGCCAAATTCACCCACACTCTCGACCGACCCCGAACCCTCCCACCCCCGTCCAACCCCAGCGCCCCTGTGACTTGACACGGGAACCCCTCCATTGATCGCCTTAAGCTCACTGGGCCCCCTCTCCTCTCATAGACGCCCCCCGGGCACCTGCCGACCACCTGTCGACTTTCGAGCCGACCATCCTCTGAGGACAATAGACAAAGCGCAATGCGATTTTTTTCTCTTTTTCCAGATAATACTTCGTGAAATCTCTAAGCTAAATTACTATGATAGGAATATAATATTCTGTCAGATTTTCGCAATCATATTGATTATGCTAGTTATGCCACTAAAGTAATAGCACTGTTATGCTAAAAAAATGAATATTGACAAAAGGAGCAAAAATTTAAACAATTATGATAGAAATACACTCATTTATGTAGATTTTTTTCTGTGATTATATAACTTTGACATTTGAGATATGCCATGATTAGAATTGTAAATAAATAAATTAATTATATTGCAAGCAAACCGATATTTCTAGAATTAGTTATTGATAGTAAGTAACGTTTATTTGCTTGCGTTCAAATCTCGTGTGCTGGGATGCGTCGATCAAAGAAAATAATACCGAATTGAGACGTGGTGGAAATAACTATGCACAAGCAATCCCTTAACCCTTGGAATCACGAGGTAATAATCGGCCAAGCCTACAGAAACTTCTACAAATGGCAAATCAATTCACACAATTGGTTCTTGCCGATACCACATAAAGAATTCACGTGATTTCAAAAAAAACCATTTTTTTGGGGAGTAATGGTTCGAAATTAGAGGAAGTAATTTTGAGATTTGCCGCCGAAGTTACTTAGGAAAAATTAATCGAACTAGGACACCAAATACAAATGGAGATAGCATTCTAGTAAAGTGTGTCACAACACTTAACATTCAAATATCACGTATCTATGGACAAGATATTTTTTTCGAAATGATTTTACAGAATTATGGATAAGTATCTAGAAAAATTATGTATATAAATTAATGTATCATACAAAAATTGTTACACGTCAACTGATTACTCATCAATCAAAAATATAATAAAAAGGATTAATTGCTTATGGAAAAAAGCCATTTTATAGAATTGTGATTTTACATCATTATTTTACTTTTTATAAATATTTTGATTGAGATATACGAATCAATCGGATAAAGTGACTAGACAGATACATTCAGCGTTTGGTTGCATGCAAAAAAATTTGTGAGGATACGATGGCAGCATCACGTGATAATGCACTTTGTTTCCAACTATAATTCTTCGAGACTAAATCAAAATCCAGATTTTGAATTGATTGATGCAAAAATAAACTTTCAACTTCCTATGCAAAGTCATTGGAGCTCAAACTACCTTGAGTTCCTGTAAACGCACGCAAAGTAGAACGTATGTCTGGTGCTGGCGGACTATTTTTTCTGTGATCCCAGAGTTAACCGTAGTGTCTTTTGACCATTAATGTGCAAGGGCTTAATTGCAATTAGACTCAATCATGTACTGAATGAAAATTACAAAGTGAGCGAGCTATTTGAATAATTGACGTTGTGCGTTTTTTTTCAAATTTTGTACTGTTATTACAGTAATTATTATTTTGCAAAAAAATTTAAATACATCAGAAAAGGCCTTTGAGCGGGACAAAAAAATTCCTTACAGACTTTTCATAAACAATATAGCCCCAAAAGTGATGTACGTTACCAGATATGCAAGGAATACAGGTTGACCAAAAATAGATGTTTTCAAAAAATCTTAAATTCATTTTGTGAATAAGTGAAGTGGTTCTAGAAGTTTTTAAGAACTTTTCCCCATGTAACAAAGAACCTAAATAGTGACCTGCAAATAGGAAATAGAAGTTTGATAAATTAAACAAATAAGGTGATCAAATTACCGTGAAATTTTTTGGGCATAAACACGCAATTCAAGAGTTTATGAACAATATATATTTCCGACCGTCACGATGATATTATTTTTCGAGAAATAAGAGAGTTATATATGACATATTCAACCTTATTTTTGAATTTGTTCGTCACGTGATATATTCGGATTGATGTAATGAGAAAAATGTCTTAAAAACACTTGAGTTGAACCCTGGAATATTTTGACGTATTTGAGTATTTTTCAAATACTGTACTATGTTTCTTTCAAAAGTCTCAAATCACGTGGAAACCCTTAAAGAATGAAACGAATTTTCGCTTTTGTCATTACGTATGGCCCTACGGTTGATAGATCTTTCTAAATCTCAAACTTCTGGACCAGAAAGAATCTAGGCGAAAAAGTAGACAAAATCACGAGAAAATAATTTTCAAAAATTTAAGACTAATTTACATGAGAATGATGGATGAAAACTCATTTTTATGCGCATGACAAAGCCCAAATTGTGGGTAATATTTGACTATAAAATGCAAATAACCAATTCGTGTTATTTATGCACTTGTTTGAAACGGCAAAATGAGAGAGTTTTATTCTCTTCCCAAATTTGAATGACTTTATTAATTTTTAACAAATTGTTTTTATCGCCTGCAGAGAAATCTCTGATAATCATATATCAGAAAACATAGTGTTTAATGAATGTTCGGTTATAATGCTTAATTTAATCGCTGCACATCCATAATAGTGAAAAACACGGTCAGAGATTGTCGCCATACGGGAGTAGAGATATTAAAGTTGTTTGTTTAAAGCTTAAAATTCGATAAAAGCTGCCAGAAAGCCTGGATTGGAAAGTTTATGCTGCGAAAATATCCGCTTTCGTATAAAGCAATTCTTATGAAGATATAACTTTATTTATTATTTAAATAAAATATCTATAATCCTGGACTGTGCTAATTTTCACGACGATTTTTCGCTAACGGCAGCATTTTCTTCATAGCAAAAGATTGAAGTCATATTGATATCTCAAAATCCCATCTTACCGAAAATTAAGATATTTTAGGTCGAGAAATATTTTAATATATTGTATCAAATTTTTCATTAGTTTACTCTATATTAAAGGAGATGAATAATTGATGGAAAATGAAGTATCGGATAACAAATGCCCTTTTGGATTAATATACCGGAATACTACGCCGGGAACTTATGGAATTATGGAAGTTTTCGGTGGGAAAAGCAAATTGATGAAACGATTTTAACTCGTCGAAAATATAAAGGCTTAATATTCGAGTGGCGAGTCTTGCTGTGAGGTGTCGAAATCAAAGGAGATATCCTTCAACGAGTGCGTATATTACAAATGACTTTTGTTGGAGCTATGACATCAAGGAACACTGGTTTTCATGACCGAAATTATCGAAAAACAATGCTGACAAATGATAGGATGAGCAAAGTAGCAACACTTCATGGCAGGTTCAATTGATTCCCGTACATTTAAATCTTAAAAAATTAAATTTTAAATGAGACTTAACTTGAAAGATTGACATCAAAAATTAAAAAAAGTTGTTTCAAATTCCAAAAAACAGATAGAATTTTTTTTAACTGGATTAATTCCAAACTATTTTTCTTACTCACAAATTGTAGTCACAACGTAAAATATTTGCTAGCAAAGTGGAAACTAGAAGTCGGATGCAAATTTTCCAGATCAACACAATCAGAATACCTCGTGAATTTATGTTCATACGAAAAATGAATATTTTTTAAATATATTTGTGAAAGCTGATTTGTGATTCAGAACCAGAAATTTAACCGACATTTCTTCATTTCGTTTTTTTGTGATTAGAAATACAATATCCAAATAATATATATATCATGTTTGTCTGTTTGCGATCTTTTAAAATTTAAACTCGTTAATCCAAATTTTAGCTAAATTAGTCCTATCGGCCTAATTCATAGTGCCCGCGTACTTATTCTATTTCAATAAAAATTCACTTTTTTGAGATAAAAAAAAAAAGTGCTCCAAATTGCGATTCTTATTGGGGTGAAATATTTAAACTTATAAGAATCGATTGTTTCGCAATGTATTGGTTTAGTTTGCATGTAAGTTTGAATATTAATATATTCGAATTACATATTTATCTAGCTGGGACCTATTTACGTTTGAATAATTGGAAGAACAGCTTAATACTTTTTTGACATCATGTGTTTGTGCTCTTTGAGATTATAAGTGCATCTTATTATTTGAAGAATCTGGTTGAGTCATTATGTTGTCTGTAAGTGTTAGCTGGTACAGATTCGACTCAAAGAGGAGAGAAGATTAGCTGATAGTCTTGTCTGGCAACGTGCAAAGAAGGATGAGCTACAGTAAATTGTTTTTAATGTCAAAACTTTTTATTGTTTATTACAAGATGCCTGTACTTAATAAATTAACCCTATGGAAATCAAATCGAATAAACTCGGTGGACGCTCCAGCATTTCGGGTCCGGATTTAGCGCTTAATACTGTGAAATAAGCTACGAATAATCGACTAAAGACTCAAGTTACAAAGAGTTATGAACCAAAATAATTAATAATTATGACTAGAGTTTTAAAAATAATTTATCTAAAAGAAGAAAAAGGCGCCAAAAAAACATTTTAGTTGGATTACACAAAAATCTAAGAAAAATCGTTTCAAAAAATATTTTAACGTTGACTAACTAATGCAAACCTTGGCTTTCTAGTGCGCTTTTACGAATTTCAAATTAATCTCTCTCGTTTCTCGTAGCATAAACTTTCACAACCTGATACGCGGCTGAATTGTCTGAAAAAAACGTTAGTTTTGAGTGGAAAGAAAATAGTTTTGAAGATTCGAATTAAGCTGTGAATCGAATCAAAAAACCTAGTAAACAAAAAACACGCTTGATGCGATGATTATATCATGGGAGTAATTATTTAACTATTCATAACCGCTGTCACGATACTCATCAGGCTGAAAGTTTATGATATGCATTAAATAATAAAAGTGGCGTATAAATTCAAATGTATATTATAGATTGCATTATTTGCAGTGTTATACAACCACACATTAGAGTAAACTAAAAGTAAAATAATATGAAATGGCTAATTGACAGAATATCTGTGAGGGTTGTCATTCTTTATCAGAGAACTGATGAACAGAGAGCTTAAATCTGACTCGCGTACGAGATTATCTAGCTGGAAGATGTTGAAATTTCAAATTATGAAAACCGATATCAGTAATCTTAAATTTCAGAGGAAACTAATATTTATATTATTTGATAGAATCAATCGTATCTTTGACATATTTGTTGTCATTAACTCCATGGAAGTTCCCACAATTTTCAAGACAGCATTAAGTCTAATTACGCTGCTAAATTTAATGACGGAACACTGATCAGGCTGACATTCTAAAAATTTCCTTTCATTTACTTAACTTTGATTTCCGCACAACTGCAATTTGCGTTACTGCGGTCACTACGTATCCGTTGATACAGTAACCTACGTAATTCTGCGGACATTATTATGCATACTCACAAAAGTTTATGTAGAAATGAATGAGCAAACAGGCATCTGATATGATGACTTCTTAAAAGAGTTTATGTTCATAGTTCTTAAGAGTTCTAATTATTGCACGTTTCTTCGAAGAATTATCACCACAAAAAATGAGAAAGAGGTCGAAACAAAGTGATATGATTTTCAGTAGAGAGATTCGGACCACTTTCGTAAAAACTGATTACTCAGAAAGATTTTGCAAGCAGGTCTCAACAGACGATATAAAGGATCACGATTATAAGTTTTTAATCCGGCTCAAATTTTGAGAAAGAAATAGAATGTTATTAAAATGGTCATGAACCAATCATCCCGAAAAATTTTCAAGTGCTGTCATGCTTTGAATCCCTTGGCGAAAACGGCTATGTTGGATTGGTCATATTAGATTTTTAACAGCGATTCTCTTGTTTTTAGAGTGTCTAAAATTATCACAATAGACCGATAAAGTCGTTCGGAGCTTCATAGGGGAAGAAGATGTTTTGTTGTTCTTTTCGTTCGGCGCTACAGAGATTCTGTATGTATCGAGTAGCAGTAATAGTTACCATGGCAGATGCAGAGGAAAAAAACATTTATAAAAAAAATACATATTTGACAAAACAATCTAAGAGTTTTCCTGATTAAAACAACGGATACGTGAATCGCAGGAAGCGCCAAATTTTGTTACATCCAAAGTCGAGTGCTATGAGTGACTATCATTACAGAGGACTGAAATAGAATTCAAAATAAAAAATCGGCCTTTTAACATCGATCTATTACAGACTAATCTTGCTGAGAATGTGTATGATTTCTGTCAGTATAAGACAAGTAGTTTGCAGAGTTTTCAAAGGCCAGGATCTAGCGACCGGTTGAAAGGCTAGCGCTATTTTTTTGGCAGATGGGAAATACAGCCGTCTCGTTTAAAAACTATTATCAGGATGAGGGTCGGCGATAAGTTGGTCAATAATCAGCGGGTCAAAGTTCAAGGTCAATTTCAGTTATCGTAGAGACTGAACATGCTTCAAAACAACGAAGGGATCAACTTATCAGATGCCGATTAGAAAACTAGCAAAATTAATATGAACTGCTAAAGGTCGAGAGAGGCAAAAACTGGCTACTGAAGTCAATTCTTCAGAGCAGTCACGAAAGAGTGCAATACTCCCCCCTCAAAGACTCGAAGGCTGGATTTTTCTAATGAACGTATTAGCACATGTGTAATAAAGACTGACAAAGTCCTAGAGCAAATGTCAACAAATTTGAGTTGATCTTGCGAGTAAGGTATTAACGTCCTGAAAGGCAAATACCAGAAAGTTAAAATGGGTCGCAAGAATAAGAAGATCAATAAAAGATACATTACATATTTGAAATATCAATTAGTCAAGAACATAGGGTTCCTTGTGATACACGGAGAAATTACAGAAAAGAACTTTAGAGTAGTCAATTTTTATAGGACTTGTACAGAATAATTATAAATCAGTAAACATACTATAATAATGAGGACAAACAGAGTGAGCAAAAAAAATGAACGGCAAGTCTGCGTCTGGGGACACTGACAATTGTGCCCACCCATATTAATCTCGATGCTTTTTATGGCTTAATAAAAGAGAAATTTGGTGTATCTGGTATAAGGCTGTAAGGGTGTTGAAAACTGCTGCTATTGGTTGAACCATAGTTTGGCTGTACTGAAATAGAAAGTATATAGACTTAATTATCAGGAAATAAATTGATACTTTCATTAAATTCAGCAATAAATCAGTTCAGGTCAATTCTAAGTAGAACTCCATCATGAGTATTCAATGTCTAATACAATGCTTATCTGATATTGAATTCGACGATCTTTTGCATGTTTGCTGTCTACAAAATGTAAAATCCAAGAATACTAAAGTATGATTACATTGTTCATCACTTCGTTATAATTGATTTTTTCAGTCGCTCCAAATTGGTTTACATCTTCAAATACTCAAGTTTTTGGTCTGATGCATTGCATCTGAGGAATTTGTCAGATAAAGAATATACTGGTGTATGCGCACAACTGATGCGTGTGGTACAAACGACGAAAAAACCTGATGTGTTCTAGTACTATTTATCACCTATGAATTACTTTATATACGACAAAACAATATAAGAATTTATTATCGAATTAATTAAATATAGTATAGCCAATACACTTAACACTCGAGATTTTATTCTCTTCCCGATTTGTAAAATTAAAAGCGATCGCTAAGGCTCAATTTATTTTAGATCAATTGCTGTGAAGCAAACATATAATTCAGTGTAATTCAATAGTTTTGTCGCTTAATAAATACGACAGGGTCTGACACGACAACTGTACATACATAACAGCTCAGACATACATCATGCCTTACAAACTGAGGTTAGAATGATTAGTTCCGGATCCGAAGCATGAGAAACTTGTGTTAATAAACTATATCATTATTGGGGAGAAACTATGTTGAAAATTTGAAACAAAATGTTAAAGTCTAAACAGCGACTAATAATACTATTACCAAGATATATTCTTAAAATCAATTAAATGCCGAATGTAAAGCAGCCGCATCATGAACAAATTCTATCTAGATTCTCACAGCAGTTTCAAGTCTCTTGCTTAATTTTCGATATCAAGCGACATGGAAAAATAATCATTAACATTTGAGACCGAATGAGTTCAAGCAATATACTTGTGGAACGAAAATAGAGTTTCGTAGTGGTGGGGTCGTGGCAAACTAAATTTCTGGGACTTTATCTGTCCAAATTTTGTATATCAGCTCCCCCCCACTTTAAATAATTTAATTCAGACAAATTGCATGCGAAGAATTATTTGCCTGGTAATTTGCTGTTCGGTCACGTAAACTTAAAAAACTTCAATTTGGACATTGCTCTTAAGACTTTCAGTACATTACGAACATATTCCTAACATATTACAAATCGACTTCGGATTTCTTTGAGTTGCAAGTCTATAGGACTTGAATGACTCGAGTGACATTTTTTGTGCTCTAGGCCTGACATATATAAGTACCCTGAAATGACCTTGAACTTTGCTCGCTATTAAGGTCTGACCATCAATAGTCGCCGACTTAATCCTTAAAAAAGGTTCCTAAAAGCTAATTCACTGCCAAAAAAATTAGCGCCTAGCCGTCATACCCGTGCTAAATCGTTTTGAACTCTTGAATAAGTTTAAAATGACAGAAAAAACTGTTACAATAGCTAACAAAAACGATATTTGATTTTTGAATTTTTATGTCAAATAGACAGGCTTTTTATTTTTGAAATTCTTTATTTCAAATCGTCACAGGGGGCATACCCCGAATTTGCCAATATCGCAGTAACACCCACGCAATTTGAGGTTTGTATCACACTTTGAGTGCATCATGAATGAAATAATTTTCTAGATTGAATTTCCCAAATTTACCATTTTGAATTTTTGTTTGATAAAGTACTTAATTCTACGCATTTGTTGATTCACTTCGTTTGAACCTATTTTAAAACTGCTAATGTATAACATTGAAAAACTGTGTATAATGAAGTCACGCCTACGCGTTTTTCAGTGTTAAATAAAAAACTTTATTTCTGTTCTCGCCGAAATTTTTTGGCCGAAATCTTTTTGCGATATTGTCCCCCTCCCCTACAGGATATCCATTTTCGAGGATTGTTCCCTTACGGTCGCGACGCTATGGAAACTTTCACCAAGCGAGCGCTGTGATTGGTCAGTGATGCGGCACAAACAATGGCTTGTTTTCAAAAAGAAGTCATCGATCAAAACAAAGCATTTTCATTGGCTGGAGTATCAATAGCCTCGAAAGGGAACGATCCCCGAAAAAGGGGACATCCTGTATAGTTTGTTTTTTGAAAGTTTAAAAGTGATATACTGAAATCCTTTAAAGGCCTCCAAAAATGCTTCAATACCTTGATTGGAACTCCTGGTCTTAGTAAAACTATTTCCGGTGGTGAAATGAAGCGTCTTTCGATAGCAACTGAAATTCTGGTTGATCCTGCAATTATTTTCGCTGATGAACCCACTTCAGGTTTAGATTCTTATTTAGCAATGGCAGTTGTAAATACTCTCAAAGATCTTGCAAGAAATGGTACGACTGTTCTTTGTACAATTCATCAACCCAGCTCAGAAATTTTTGATGTTTTTGATTCCTTACAATTACTTTCACTGGTGAGTAGTCAACCCTCTCAGCTTGAGACTGTCAAAGTTGAGAGTTTCAGGCACATAGCCTTATTATTGTCTTTCATTTTTTTAAGGTTCAAATACAGTCCTTGTTCCCTTACTGGTTCAAACTCACTAACTGGTACAAGTTTTTGGAGATGATCAATGGTTCGATCAGTGGTACAAGTTTTTTAAGGTGTTTTTTAAACTTTTCCTCAAAGTTATATAATATACTTTTTATATATTTTTATAGATTGTCTCAAATTGTTATGGTTTTTGAAATATCGAAAAGAGTAAAAATTGAAAACTTTTTCGATTTTAACATTTTGGAATTCTAGATTCGAAAATAAATCAAACTTTAATTAAAATAGGGATTAGGGGTTTCCGGGTACGACCCAACCGTTCCCGCCCGCCTCGAAACTATTATTTGATTTTGGCTCGAAACTTTTGACACCTATGAAGCGGCGTTATTATCAAGTAGCTAATAAGGAGTTTAAATAGGACTTTTTCCGATATAGACTTTTTTGAAATCGCGAAGTTTGACGTAGGATTTTTTTTAAAGGCAGCTGACCGGCACCACATGCTTCTTTTATTCTTCGATTAACAGATTTTAGTGAATTTGTCGAAAAGTTATAATTTCCGTTGCTTGAAATGCCGTAATAATCATACTATAAAGTGAAATTAAACTGTGCAGTATGATTGAAATAATACTTGACTAGAGATTGCCTCAAATTGTTGTAGTTTTTGATATATCGATAAGAGTAAAAATTGAAAACTTTTTCGATTTTTACATTTTGAAATTCTAGATTCGAAAATAAATCAAATCTCAATCACAATAAGGATGAGTGGTTACAATGCGCGTCACTCATTATAATTTGGTAATAACACAATAGCTGGGGAAAACATTTTTTCGTCAAAATAATTTTTTTCCATTTTAAAGTCTAGAAAATCATAAGAAAATCCAATTAGGTTTCAGTTTAATTTAGTTGTGAGACTTTCCTATGAATTTCGAAAAGACTATTTTCTGACCAAAACTTTATTTTCATAATAAATGATTCATTTTGACGAAAAAATTATTTTGACGAAAAAAGTTTTTGACGAAAATATGTTTTTCCAATAGCTGCGTCCATACAAAAAAATGTCGCGAATTCGGAAAACGTCCTATTAGTATTGGACAAGTTTTTCACATAAAAATTATATACAGTCACTGCTGACTGTATTTTATTTTTTCCAATTTCAATTATAAAATTGCATTTTTTACCGTTTCGATTTTTTATTAAATCATCTTCATAATGAGACTCTCATTATGAGAGATAAAGTTTTTAGTCGAAGAAAGTTGAAACGAAATAATTAGGAAATTGGGCTCCCATATTAACTTTATCTCTCATTTTGAAGATGATTTAATAAAAAATCGAAACGTTAAAAATACAATTTTTAATTGAAATTTAAAAAAAAATATGTGAAATTTCAGCGAAAGTATTATAATAAAGAATTCACAATTAATTTCAGCTGTACATCTTTGAAATAAAGTTCAGTAAAACATCTGGTCAGAAAAAGTAATATCCCATCAAACTTTGATGATCAAAGAATCAAAATGTGCGGTTCAAATTAAAAATATTGTAATTATTCCAAAATTAATTTTCAAAATATTCTGTAAATCACTTAAAAATATTTGTCTTATGCAATTTGCATCAAATCTTAAAGATAATTATATTGTGATTGATTATGACATTAATCAATTACTTGTATTTATTCATATATTTTAAATATATTTTTTAATCATTACGTGTAATAAGTATACAGTATACTGTATTTTGATAATGTATATTAAGAACTACTAGCCTTCGTGTTGAATTGCAGTCCTACCACACCTATTCCCTCGGTGTGGTAAATATATAGAGATGAGATGGACGTGCGAAGTTAGAACTCTACCCAAAAATCGACATTTCTATATTTTCTCGCAGTTGAATATTTTTTCAGAAAAATATGATATTGATGTAAATTCAAGCGACATTTAGAACAAAAGTTAATTTGATAATTTTTTTTGATGAAAATTTGTCGAAAAAATCGACAAAGGGAAAATTTTTATTGAAAAATGCCAATTTCAAAATAAGTTATTCTGGACTCTGTTTTTGCATTCGAAAAAACATAGTAAGAAACGCAAAACTTTATTGAGCAAGAATATCAGCATTTCTTCAAAATAAACTTCCTCTTTATTTTCAAAAATTGAAATTTCCGATTTTTTGGCCTTCTTCTATTTTGGCATTTAACTGCCAACCCATTTCAGGTTCAGTTTAGGCCATAGTCTACTTAGAATGTATAAATCTCGTGAAATAGCCAACACAAATGGTTTATTTTGGTTAAATTCAAATTAAGTTTAGCTAGCGTTTTATAATGTCTAATTAACTGGTTCGTAACATAACTTTTTAATTATGATAACATAAATTTGAAGCTGGAAAATTACAACAAATCAATTTCAATTTAATCAATAGAACAGTTTATGGAGTGTTTGATGCAAAATATTTTGATTGAGTTTTGCTTCAGTTAGGGTTTGTGCGCAGTGGTGAATTGATGGATTCTAAGGACTCCAGAACGTATCTCACCTATCGTATTTATCAAATTTGTATTTTACCAACTTCAATTTGAATACACTATTCGTTTTGGTTACGTTAAAAAATAGGCCATTTTACTTCACTGATTAAATCATGATTTTCGCCTATGATTTACTTCTGGAGTGATATTTTTCCTAGCATTCGTTTTTTTAAAGAGAGCAAAAGTAGCTTTGACCTCTAGCTCCCCGCGTGTACATTATTGACCGATGGTTTCTTATACCGTCATTAGAAAGTCGAATACGAGAAAGCTTTTGATGGTATTTCCGAAGCGATGCGGTGACTTTTAAATTTACCTTAAAATTATCTTGAGATTATCTACTGTAGTTAACAAAGAAAATTTTTTAACCTTCAAATCGATTTTAAAGTTTATTGTGATAAAGCATTGGCCAAAAAATTGAGTCGATATGATGTATATTTTAGGAGATAGATTTAGGGAAATTCATTTTAGTGACATTCAGTGAGCACCAGCGGTCGAACTTGAACCAGCTCATTGTCATTTTTCCGCCCAATTTCGTTTAGTTCCAAAATTTCAGCTGAATATTTTTGTGAACGGTACCCTCTTAATGCAAAATATTTTGCTTGAGTTAGGGTTTGTGCCCAGTGGTGAATTGATGGATTCTAAGGACTCCAAAAGTTATCAAATTTGTATTGTTCTATGTTTCAATCGAATACACTATTCGTTTTGGTTACGTTAACTCGTAGACTCGATTTTAGCCAACGCGTTGCCGCACACTATTTAATCGCATTTTACGACGCTTAATCATTGATGACAAGATCAGTTATAAAATTATCGATAAACTTTGAAACAAAATGACGTAGGCGTGTGTCTTTCTTTCTCACGAGAAATTAGATTCAAAAATAATTTAAGAGTTATTATACTAG
>SCLH01001665.1:99139-119066 GCA_004367855.1 Oikopleura vanhoeffeni
AAGGTTTAATTTCATCTTATTATTGCACTTTCCTTTGTAACAGGAGGTAATTTTCGCAACTTTTTGTTTTCTTATCCTCATTAAATGCCTTTAAATTCGTTTAAAATTTTATTTTGTTATTTTATTTCTATAGCAAATTGGCTGAATATTATTTTAAGCTATTGAAAAATGAATGTTGATAATGAAACTTTGCCAATATAGCCGATTTAAAAGTGAGGCAACGCGTTGGCTAAAATCGAGTCTGGGTACAGATTCATGTCTAAAGTCTACGAGTTAAAGAAAGTAGTTCATTCAACTTCACTGATTGAATCATGATTAAATCATGATTTCGCCTATGATTTACTTTTGGAGAAATATTTTTCCAAGCATTAGTTTTTTAAACTTGCCAGATTCAGGACTGTTTTTTAGACCTACATTTTAAGAAAATTAAATATTTTTTTGTACTTAGGGCGTAAAATTTCTGTACGAAAAAGTATGCCCCAGAGTTACTAGTTATACGAGTCGCGTATTATACGATTCGTAAAATTTTTTCATAATTTAACCCGAATTATCACTTTTTGAAATATATGGCGAAAATCAGAACACATTCCGAATTAGGGTGGGGCATCCGAGCAGATTTTGCTGATCGGATCGGAAATTTCGGGCCTCAAAATTTTTGCTGATCGGATCGGACCCGAGCTGGAAAAAAATGTGATCGGATCGGAAAAAAAACGATCTGATCGGTTTTATCGGATCCGCTCGGTTTTTTCCGAGCAGATATTTTAGCTCGGTGCCCTTCCCTGTTTCGAACAGATCACATTTTGCACAAAACTTGAACAGAACATGAACACATTTTTAAAAATTTCGATCCGAACCGATCATGAACAAGAACGTATTTTCTTTCCGAACTGTTCTATAGAACCGAACATGAACAAGAACATATTTTTGCTCAAAATCTCCGAACAGAACAAGAACATAAAAACCGGTTCAAGTGCCGACCCCTGGTCTAGTGTACCCATTTGGGTACACTAAGCACGGCCGTGCTTTCTGTACCCAAATTGGACAAACTCGTCAAAATAACTATTATTTCGCCATAAGTGCAAATTGACTGATCAAAATTTGAACAACATTAATTTAAAATTCGAGAAAACTTTTATACTATTTATAGATTCTCAGAGATTGCCTCAAATTGTTATAGTTTTTGATATATCGATAAGAGTAAAAATTGAAAACTTTTTTCGATTTTTACATTTTGAAATTCTAGATTCTAAAATAAATCAAATTTCAATCACAATAAGAATGAGGGGTTTTCAGCGTTGTGTGATTACAATGCGCGTCACTCATCGGCTATTTGGTAATAACACAATAGCTGCGCCCACACAACAAAAATTCGAAATAGAACAGTTTATGGAGTGTTTAACTCCCGTAGTGTCTTTTGCGCCATCGATGGCGCAATGGCCTTTAATCGCAATTTAGAACTCTTAATCATGTATGAATGAAAATTTACAAAGTGATCGATCNATATCTTTTTATAAACTTTTTTAACAAATTGTTTTTATAGGACTGTAGAGAATTCTTTGAATAATATGATTATCATTGAAAAAATATATGTTGATAATGAATGTTCGGTTATAATGCTCAATTCAAGCGCTGCGCCATCGATGGCGCAAAGACACTACGGGTCCAGAGATTGTCGGCCACTACGGGAGTTAATGCAATAAATTTTGATTGAGTTTTGTATTTTATTAAGTTCAATTCGAATACACTATTCGTTTTGGTTACGTTAAAGAAAGTAGGTCATTCAACTTCACTGATTGAATCATGATTTTCGTCTATGAATCATAAACTATGATTTACTTCTGGAGAAATTTTTCCAAGCATTTGTTTTTTAAAGCGAGAAAAAGTAGCTTTGACCTCTAGCGCCCCGCGTGTACATTATTGACCAATGGTTTCTTATACCGTCATTAGAAAGTCGAATATGAGAAAGCTTTTGATGGTATTTCGAAGCGATGCGGTGACTATTGAATTGACCTTTAAATTATCTTGAGGTTATCTACTGTAGGTTTCAGAGAAACATTTTTAACCTTCAAATCGATTTTAGAGTTTATTGTGATAAAGCATTGACCAAAAAATTGCGTCGATATGATGTATATTTTAGGGGGAGATACATTTTAGAGACATTCCTTTTAGTGACATAAGATGACCATCAGCGGGCGAATTTGCAATCCTAGAGATTTGAGACACAAATATTTTTTTTAGACAATTGTGAAACTCTATTAAAAAGATTTGATAGCTGCAAATATCACGTTGAGTTAAACATCACGCTATGACAGATGTGAACAAATTATAATAAATCGATTTAAAAGTGATTTTTTTTTATTTGATCTTCAAATAATATATAAATTTTATTTTTGAAAAGGCGGGAAATTTTTCAATAAAATGGTACAATTTGCAGTAAAATAGTATGATTTGCAGTGTGATGATGAAATTTTCAGAAAGAACTAAGAATTTGGGAAGAGATCGATTGATGGTTTTGTTGAAGAATATTATTATTTATATTATATATTATTATTTAATTTAAATTTGTGACAGAATTTTCAAAATTTTAAACGACTTTGCAATTTTTTAAAAAAATTAATTATGAAATTTTAAAAAACCATGACCAATATTGGTAGTTCATTACTTCCAGTTTCGCCATTTAAAATCTCACGATTAGTACCAAGGAAGTTTTCCATTTTGAATATGTTTACTATCCGGAAATAATCAGTCTTTATAAGTAATTAATGCAACCGGAACCACTTAGCGCTGCTAGCGCAGAAATATGTTCATTAGTATAAAAGACTTCTAAATATCAATGATATTATATCATTAGACAAACGTCTGTTTTTAATTATCAAAGCGTTTTCGACCATCACCCCTTTAATTTACGAATAATTAACAGATGTCCGTAAATCCTCATTTTATTCTGAAAATAAGTCAAAATCAGTTAAGTTTATTTATATTATATAGACTATATATTTGAACTTTATTATTGTTATAAATTTATGGCTAAACGGTAAGCCAAGTACCAAATCGCCTTAAAAATTCTTTAACTCTAGCCGTGAAATAACAAAGCAAAACAAACTATGGTCAAAACTATGTGAAATAACCGGATGCGGACAACTCTGCACGTTTTTTTTTATTTTTGGCTCGAAAACATTAGGGTGTTTTTTGCGAGAGCAAAGGGGATATAGAATTTATCTCGGGCTGGTTTTAAAGCATATTATATGCTGCATATATCNTCTAGTTTGCGGGAATGCTCGAGAAGCTCAAATTTGCGACACCCACTCCCTTAACTCCGTAGACCTTTAGACAATGGAAATTCTGTAACCCCAGACCTCGATTTTCCCCGGCAACTAGTGAACCCCATTCTTATACAATCGAGCCATAATAAAAGCCAAAAGCTTCATTATCAACATACATGTTTGTTTTTCAATAACGCTTAAAATAAATATTCCCAGCCCAATTTTTGCTTTATTAGAAAAATTGAAAAAAAACAAAAAAAAAATTTAACGAATAAAAGGGCATTTAACTGAAGGATAAGAAAAACAAAAAGTTGCCGAAAATATAGCTTTCTAGTTACCAACAACAAAAGTGAATTAATTAAGAGAAAATTAAACCCACTTTTTTTTTTAAAAAAAAAAATTTTTTTTAAAAAAATTAAAAAAAAAAAAAAATTTTTTTTTTTTTTTTTGGGGGGGGGGAAAAAAAAACTTAGAAAACCCCCAAATACAATAATATTAAACTTCAGAATGATTTGCTTTCGCTCGGTCTAAATATAGATTATATGTTTTTTTTCACAAAACTCCTCTAGTAAAATGACTCTTTAAATTGTTTGTGGAATATTTTATTTTCCGTTTCAAGATCAAGGGTCCAATTTTAAAGTTTCAAGGTCGTAAATAGCACTTGAAAAGTACCACCAAAATAATGAAGGGTCGACTTTTCTCATGAAAATATTAGCAACTATGGGTAAGATTATGGTACTTAAAAGTGATCAAAAAGATCAAAAATGAATCACATTTTCAGCAGGTTTTTTTTGTCTCTCTGGCCCGCCCTTTCAGTCCATAATTGGCCCATAGTTGCTAATAATTTCATAAAAAGTTGACCCACACGGCGATTCTTTTTGAGGGTACTTACAAGTCTCTTAGATGAACTTGAAAATTTGAAGTAATTTTGATATACGATACACCATATACGGTAATTTGACAAAGTAGCTCAAATGACGTCAAAAACATTTATTGATGAACTTCAAACGTTTTTTTAAGACTTTTCGCATTACACCAAAGTCCGAATAAAATCAACGTGAGAAAATAATTCAAAAATAAGGTTTGAAATTGTCATAAATAGAATTCCCTTATTCTGAAAAAAATAAGATCACGTGACCTTTTGTTGGAAAATAATCAAATTAATTTTCAAAACTCTTCAATTAATGGTTATTAGCCACGAAATTTTTTTGGGCTAATTGAGTACTATTTGTGTACTTGAACAAAATCTTATTCTTAAAATTTTTAAGGTCACGTGATCGTCTTTTTGAACTGCTTGGTGGTATGGAAAAAAGGTATTAAAAACTCCTAAATAACATCTCGCGTTATTCCAAAAAGTGATTTATAGCATTTTTTTTTTGAAAAAAAACAGTACTATTTTGAAAGTATCGAGCTTGGACGTAAGCCAACTTTCTCACAAGTGTTTCCACTGGCTTTCTTTTGAGGGCCTACTTTCCGAAAAATCGAAAGCACTTTTTTTTCGGAAATTTTTCGGAAAAATGAACCAAAAGAAATCATATTCGGTTCTACGGCTCGAAATGCACAACAGCTCTCGATCATCTCTTTAAATTTTCTGAGGAAACGTTGATAAAAAATTTGAGCTATTTTGCAAGCATAATGCCTTGGAGGAGATAGATTTGAAGTCTGAAATGTTAAAAAATCGTCGGTTATTGGGCGTTCTAGAATTGTCAGGTTGCTGATCAAAAGAAAGCTCTCGATGAAAAATTTTATACTAGCCGTTACGTGATCTGTGAACAGTGTGAGCTCATTTGAATTATACGTCCTGGGACGGAGATAGATTTTGAAGTTTTGAGAATGTCACCCTTGTACGATACTGTAGCTATTGTGTAATGGTCAAAAATAATGTTCTGATGTATTTTTTCGCAGATTAAGGATAGATTCTACAAATTCGCATCGTTTTTCTCCATGAACTGTTCGTTTTAGTATATTCACCGAGAAAATGTCAATCAGAGTCGCATACCCCTTTAAAAGGTCTTATTAAAGGTCAAGAGTCGCATACGCCCTTAAGTGCTATGGCTGTGCACAGCCGTACGAAAGCCGCGGCTTTTAGTGTATGGAAGTTGATTTCGGCTTCTATTCGGATGTGCCACTTAGCCCGGTTCTATGAAAAAAAATAAGAAAAAATCAGTTTTTGCAAGAAAAACTTAACAAAGTGTAGATTTTTTCAAAAACTGATTTTTTCGGCCTAGTTTCACAACAAAGTTAATCACAAATATGTGATGTTTTCCCTAAAATTGCCCACTGCCTTGTCTGCCTGCGGGTGTAGTTTAAGGATGTGGGCGACGATTAATTATGGGCTCTTTTTTACACATTTTCAAGTGAAGTTTTCTGAGAAACCTGGCTTCAGAAATCAATAATTTTTTTTTCAAACATTGTAGTACAACTCTAAGAAAGTTGCCAGTACTATTCAGAGCATCTGATAAACCGTCAACCTAACGGCTCGAAAATGGTTTTTAGTAGGGCGTCTTAAAAGCACTAAAAAGCCTACTCCTCAGTTCATGTCCTTATCATTTTTTTTCCGTTTTTATTTGCAATTAAACTCAAATATAAATGCCACTCGAGCGGAGAAAATTTTGGCCCCAAGTAGTGGTCAAAAAAGCGTATTTGGGGAGCCTCACGCCAAAGCCTAACTCCTCCATTGAAAATTTATTAGAAAAATGTTCAAAAATTTGTACATGAACTTCCCGCAAAGCCTGGATGAAGGTCGAGACGGTAGCCCTTTTTTTCCATTTTCTTTCTCCAAAGTCTCAGGAAACGACTTGTGAACTTTTAGTTTTGGTGAAATTCTGATCTATAAATTTTCTAAAAGCCGTACTTGTTTTTTGAAAAATTCCCGAAATTCAGAAAAAAATCTACTTAGTTAAAAACTCAGTGACACAAAATTCCTTCTAAAATAGGGCAATCAAAAAAGTATCTGACAAATCTCACATTATCGTCACCCCTTATTTAACCTTTAATTTCAAACCCCCGAACAACGACTTTCTTGAAAAAATCTCAAGAACCAAAAAAACTTATAAGTTAAAAAACTTGGGCAGAAAAGTCTCTACAACATAGGTTATCAAAATTATTATACGTGAAGCTGAGATATCGTCGCCCACATCTTAAAGCTTCATTAATGTTCACAAAATCTTTAAAATCAACGTTTTTAACTTTTATGCGAAAAAGTTCTGGCTAAACTTAGCAAAGGTGGAATTGCATACTAGACGCCATTTCCCAAAGAAATATAATCCTATTTTCTTCTAACGTTACAGTTGTTTTCAATTTTTAAACCACTCATTTTAAGGGGCTCAAAAATGCTGGCTTATAATCAAGTTTTGTTAAATTTATTAAGATTCAATTTTAAGACAATTAATAAGCTTTCTTAAAGTTTACAATACATGGGACATTGGAATAAAATTTTTATGAGCTAAAGAAGATAAGGCTATTACGTACATTAAAATTGGTTATTTTCAGAAGAGCTCTTCTCTCTTGAAATATTTTCTCGACTTAAGCCCCTAGAGGGCGCCACGCGAACGGGAACTTTCCACAATCTAACGTACGCGTAATCCTCGATCATCTCTCGTTCAAGCATCTGCGATCAAATCTGAACTCATTTCGCCTACATTCGCCCTATTATTTTTTAGACTAGGCATTCTTTTCGCGAGGCATCACCGAGGAGTGAAAATCTCATGGCTACGCGAATTCTAACCAACAGGTGATACAGGGGATTATAGCAGGGGGTGTTTAAGTGTCCACCACTGTATTATACTATAAGACAATCCAATGTGTAATTGCGAACAGCAATTAACATGTAAATAGTGTCAACATATCACTAATGTTTACAAGGTACAGCGAATTGGACAACTGACCCTTGGATCAGAAATACCCGGCTGCGTTCAGAGCCTGTACATCATATTGTCAAATATGATACACTTCAAGGTAGAAAACTAACGGAACGGCTTTCTGTGAAAAACGAAAACCCGAACGTTGTTGATGACCGGGTTTTAGGGAGGCTGCTCAATTTTATCAAAATACTGACTTTATGCTCACTGCGCAGTGATTTCAAATAAAAATATATCCAAGATTAATTTAATTTTTTTCTTTTAGAAATAAAAAATATAATTTTTTTTATCAGGCAAAAAAAAATACCGACCTCACATTACCATTTTTGAAAATAGTGTACCTTACGAGGCCGGAAAAATTATCCGTATAGCAAGCTCGCGCCATCCTCTCCATTGAGTAAATACAAGATTTGCTGCTCCATAATAAAACCAACTTTAAAAAATTTTAACGCAAAGAAATAAGCCCGGTTACCGAATCACTTTTTAAAAAACAATAATCCACCAAAAAGCAAAAGGGGACCGCAGTAATGGGGGGCATAGCATGTAGCGGCTTCTAACTGAAGGTGCTGCCGGGCTGATATCATGTAGCCGAAGTCCAGTCCGAGCGAAAAAGGCGCTTAACATTGATGTCAATATAAATGTTATAAAAAAGCATACACGAGGGATATAAAACCAACCAAACAATACTGTATAGCACTGAAAATGAGAATGATGCTAACTCGTGTACTCAGAATTTCAAAAACAACAAATTTGGCTTACTTAATTTGAAAAAATATATTAATTTCTTGAGGGGGTTCTAAATGGTCAATTGTTGTCGACTGTAACTTGCGGAATATCGATTTTTAGAAGTCGCATAGATTTATCAGACCCGATTAAACCAGAAATACAATTTGGTTTGTTTAATTTATCAAGACAAAACACTTCATTTGTGCATGCAAATTGACATCCCTCTTAATTATTGAAGCTTTATTTAATTTAAATTATATTTTTCATCAAGTAGCTGGAAATATGTGGCACCTATTCCAAAAAATAATTTGGATGAGATTAATCAAAAAATTCTCTGTTAAGAAAAGTCCTTTAAAATTTTCGAAAAAAAAATATTTTTCCAGTTAAAAAACCAGGAAAGTAAACACAACAATTATTAGACAAAATGAGGAAACAGAATTTTGAAAAAACCTTAAAAAAGCCCAAAAAAAATTTAAAAATTTGAATTTCTGATTTTGTTTCGGGAATAATGTCGGACATTTAACTGTCGCTGTAACTTGATTATAACAAATAAGAAAATTTAAAACTTATTTTCTCAATTTGGACGCACTGGAATTGGTTTTAGTCTTGGGTGCACAGAGCTTCTGAAAGCTCAAAGCGGCTCTAGTCAAGCACAAGTTAATTAACCAGAAGAATTGTTAGGATTCCGTCTTAGTGTCACTTTCGATTAAATTAAATTTTCAACCTGAACATGGACTCAAAATTACAAATTAGCTGGCTGTTAAGGAAAGTCTTTAAGTTATTTGTAACAGAAAATTAACACTCTACAGACGCAGGAGCCGGACTTGAACACATTATCGGTTCAAGAACAAGAACCACATGATGTGTTCTAAGTAGAAACAGTTTCAGCAAAAAAGCCGAATATTAAAGGAACATGAACACATTTTTTTAATTTGAATCCGAACGCGAACAAGAACAGAACACATTTTTCCAGAGCTGTTCGGAAATATGTTCTTGTTCGGAAAGATATTTTCTGAGGCGGTGAAAAAAATAAAAATATGTCTCGATTATATTTCAAATGATGCAATGACGTAAAAGTTCCAGGAACAATTTCAAAAATTATTAAAGATCAAAACTTTCAAAATATTATCTCAAATTAAGAAAGTAGATTTTTAATTTTTAAGAAAGGTTGTCAATGTAAAGAATAATGCAAAATTAAAAAAAGTTTTCTTAAATTTGAAACAATTTGTTGAAATTTCACAGAAAACTTGTTCTGATTGTTTCATCAATTTCAATAAATTAAAAACTTTCTTAAAAAAAAACTTTAGGTAATATTAGAAGTTTAAGAAAATTGTAAAGTTAAATAAAAGAAATTATTAACATTTTGTGAAAGTTTTCAAATTTATGGAAGAAAAAGGAGAGTTACATTTTGAAGATAAATTTCAAATTTAATTTTTTTTTAAATTAAAAATTATTTAAATTAATTTAAGAGAAAAATTCAAATTTTTAAAGAAATTTAAATATTTTCTTTTAATATTCGAAAGTCTTTAGAAAATATTTAAATTCTGAGGACAACTGTAAAAAAAACAGAGTTCAAGTTCTTGAGAAAAATTTCAAATTTGACCAAAAATGTAAAATTTATACACAAAAATTCTGAAATATTGTGTTTATAATAATAAAAGAAAATTTTCGAATCTTGAAAAATTGATTTTTTTTTTAATCATGGGCTGCTATAAAATACTGCAAAAAACTTTACAAACTTATCAAGATTTCTGCGAATCCGAAGAATACTTCATACGTATTTACCGACTTTCGCTGAATGATCAAAAATATCATTAAAGTTCTTGCTCTATTTTTATAGTGGCCAAAAAATTAAATATATTTGAAATAAACATTGTCAACAATTAATAAAAACATCTAAAAATTTTCACAAGGAATTTACAGAAGCAATTGAAAAACAGTTTCATAACAAAATTATTAAGTTTTAAATTTCTTGATTACATTTTGAAGTTTTTGAAAATTAAAAGTCCCAAACTTTTATAAGGAAATTTTGAATTTAATTAATATTGTTAAATTTTGTGAAAATTTTTTTGATAGAAGTCCATGAAAATTTGTGAAAAAATATAAATTTTATTTGAAAGATTGTTCAAGAATTTTGGAAATTTTCTCCAAAAATAGAAAACCTATTTATAAAAATTTATTAATACATCCTTAAATTTTACAAATCTTTATAAAATTTTCATATTTAATCATTTCCTAAAGAAGTGAAAATTTTCTTAAATTCGACAAGTTTCTTCAAAGATTGACAAATTTTTTTAAAATTTGACCAATTTTAGTCAAAATTTTCTAGATTCTTGTCTTAATTTGAAAATTCTCTTTAAAATTCTGACTAATTCTTTTTGAAATGTTGAATGTTAAAACAAAATTTCTAAGATTTAAAAAATTTCTTACAAATTGAAAAAATTTGCTAATTTAAAATTCAGATGCCCTTCCCTGTACAAATCTTTTTTTATTTTGATCTATTAACTCAACTTAGTAATATTGTTTTCATAATTAATCCGAATTATCACTTTTTGGAAATATATCGCGGAAAATTAGAACACATTCCGAACAGAACACAGTCCGAACAGAACACATTTTGAACAGAACTTGAACAGAACATGGAACGAAGTCATTTTTTGAAAATCTCGATCCGCAAGCCGATCATGAAACAAGAACATATTTTTTGCTCAAAATTCCTAACAGACCAGAACATTAAAAACCTGTCAAGTGTCGACCCTTTTAACAGACATCTGTAGAGACATCTGAGAAGACATCTTGCAAAACATAATATGCTTACAAAATATACTTAATTATAAAAAGTAATGCGAAAGTGTTACGCGTATACCAGGTTACCTTAATATATCACCTTGTAATATTGATTAAGATATAGCCGAAATTATACCTTGGTAGGTTAGGAGCCCGCCGCCCTATATTTTACTAGAAGGGGGTCTTATTTTTTACTAGTAGGGGCTTCTTTCACCTACCAAAGGGTGATAATTTTCGATATATATAGATGATAGTTACAAATGTTTGTTTTTAAATTGAGAAAACTACTAATTTCTTTGAAAATTAATATTTCATGATAAATATTTGACCTGATTTAAAGTAATTTATTCCTAGGCAGATACCAACTCGAACAAAACAAAAATCCCTTCCGTGCGGTTATGCAAGATAAAATTTATTTTAACCGAGATAATTATAACCCCTCTTTCACGCTTGGTTAAGATCCCGGCGCTATGTGGTACACTAGCTGGCCAACTAGCTCAACTCACAACCATTTGCACCTAGCTACCTCCACGGGGCCGAACTCTAACCAACAGTATGAAAGGGAGGACTACTGGTACGTTTGATTAACTCGTCAAATTTTTTAAAATTAAATTTTAAAAACCCGCAAAATTCCGTGTCATGCTAGGAATCTTAAAATATCTAAACTACAAAATAAACATAAAAACAAAAACGCCTATGATTTAAGGATTTTTTACTCCATGTAACTCGTCATCAATTTAAGGCGCATCCGTACGGCTGAACGTCCTAAAAGACTATACTAAACAGAATATACATCCCTCTGGGCCACGCTAAGAGCGTGAGAAAATAACGCGTCTCTGATGCTCAGATTGGCTTTCGCTTACCAAAATGATCGGCAGATTATGTATAGCTGTACGCCGACGATTTTGAAAGTTTCAAAAATACAAACAATATGGTTTCAACTGTGTTCACAGCTATCCTGTAAACGAATTTTTCTTCTGGCTCATTAAGACTCAGTTTTTCTTTTTATGAAAAATTTTTCAAAAAAACTTGACTTAAGGTCATTTTTCGTGATTTTTACAGCGTAAGTATGTGATGCCACGTTCTACGCGCAAGCCCGTCATGCAAGTGCTCACGACACAGCTGAATTTTTTGGCCAGTGAAAATTAAGCGTTTTCGGTATCCGTTTTTTTGATTGAAGGGTCGGCGACCAACATTTGATAACCCTCTAATGACGTCAAAGTTTCAAGTCCAATCTCAAGTTATCGGTATAGACTTGTAAGTACCCCAAGACAGAATCGACAGGGTCGCACTTTCTCAGACCGTATGCAACTATGGCTTCAACTACATGTACTGAATAGGTGCCACGAAGCCAAAAACTGGTCAACACCCCAGGTCAACTCAAGTTTATCTTGAGAACTGCAAGTACCCTCACAGAATCGGAAGCAGTCGACTTTTTGATGAACGTTAAATTCAGCAAACTACTGGGTCAATAATTACTGAAGGCCGCTAGACGAGCAAAAAACTAGAGAGCAAAAAGTTTTGCTCTCTAGCCCGACCTTTCAGTACATATTGACCATAGTTGCTAATACGTTCATCAGAAGTCGACCTCTCCCACCTCACACACACCGCGCGCCACGCGCTCTCGCATTGGCACGCTCACACCGATCGCACACACCACAACGAGTCGCTTCACGATCACCACTACACGCGCTCCCCCCCGCGGCGCCATGGGCGTGATGTACCAAAAAATTCATGAGGTTATTTCCGCTTTTACGAAAAAATGAACTCCTTATTTTGAAGCATATGTTCCGTAAAAAAATCTCAAAATTTCTTAAATTTATAACAAAAGACTGAAAACAGCATTTTCGAATTTTCAAAAATGAAAACTCTCTTTTTTGACATAACCAAACATCCTGGCAGCAACCACTAAAACGGAAGCCCAGCAAGAGTTTCTGCCAAATGCAGTGAATATTTTGGTCAATCCATCGAATATTCTCCGACGTAACACCACTTGCATTCCTCGAACCAGGCATACAACGGCAAAGACATAAAGAAAAGGAAAATGAACAAACTGACTGAAAAGGGCGCCGTTTTATATAAATCTGCCGTTTGGTCATAAGGATTTCTTATTCGCATCTGAATTAAAAAGTTTAATATCATGTTTTTTGAGTACAAATTGAAAATTGATATAATACTAAACTGAACGGCCAGTTACTGCCCTAAAAAAACGATTTATGTTGGGCTCGCGGACCGAGTCGCGTTATCCGACGACAGCTTTTTCTCTCGTTTATCATCAAAAGTGAATATATCTGGCGATTTTCAATACCATATTTTAAGGAATCTACAGTTAATACCAATTTAATATCCTTTTAACTAACCAAACTCCACTCAAAAACGTTACCCATATCTCTATAGCGCGTGTTCGAAATCCCACTAATGCGTTGTCTTAGTGATTTCTTGAGTATGATTATAGGTCAATCACTAAGACACATCACTCGGACAATCATATACACATCACTTAGATAACATCAGTGGATTCGAACACGCGCTACTTCATTATTCGGTGATATATTAAAAATGCCGATGTATAACCTGAAATTTTGACGTTAGGGATCCCACAAGTTCTAGAGCTTGTGGAATTTGCTGGATTTTAGCTCTCTATAAAAATTATTGCTGACATAAATGATGTATACATTCATGGTTAATTATTTCATGTGAGAGAAATTATCAAAGGGCTCGCTTCTTAATGTAAACAATCGCCAGTGAACTAAATGCAAACCAATAAAAAAAGAGAGATAGTAAACGAGTTGAAGATGGCGTTTGGTCTGGTAAAAGGATATATACACTATTCCGTGTCACACTATGTTAATTTAAGTAGCCAATTCGTACCAAGCTGGCCAGCCTATTACTAATACACATCACCTGTCACGCGCGAGTGCTCACCACCAAACAACCACACAACACACACCACCCCCCACCACACACCCCCCCCACCCCCCCACCCCACCCCCCAACCCCCCCCCCCAACAACCCCCCACACCACACACCAACAACCCAAACCCCCCCCACCCCCCACACACCCACCCACCACCACCACACACCACCCACACACAAAACCACCACAAACAACACACAACCAAAACACCAACAACCAACACCCACACAAAAACAACACACCCACACAACACCACCACAAAAAAACAAAAAAAAAAAAACAAAAAAAAAAAACAACAACCAAACAACCAAAAAAAAAACAAAAAAAAAAAAAAAAAACAAACAAAAAAAAAACAAAAACAAAAACACCACCCAAAAAACACAAAAAAAAAAAACACAACAAAAACAAAAAACCAACAAAACAAAAAAACAAACCAAAAACCCACAAACACACAACAACAAACCCACCCCAAACAACAACAACACAAACAAAAAAAACACACAAAAACACACCAAACCCAAAAAACCACCACCCCCCCACCAACCAAAACCCCACCCCCCCAAACCCAAAAAAAAATTATGGTATATAAATATTATAAAAAAAAAATTATACATAATGAATAGAACTGACAATTATTTTAATTTTGAGAGCTTGTATTTAATTTTTTCACAACTATGGTTAATAAAATACACAAAGAAAAGTTAACTAAGCGAATTGATTTGACAAATTATTGTAAATTCTAAAAATGATATTTAGCGCGTAGTTTGATTAAAATTAATAAAAACTCTGGTATATAATGTAGATTTTATGAATGCAAAAAACCGCTGAAATACAACCACTTTTGACGTACCACTAGCGTAGCCGCATTACTGAAGTAGGGTAGATGCCATTACTGTTGTCGAATGCCGCGAGACCATACCAAACATTCTTTGTTTGATCAGTTATATTTATATAGTAGAATTTCAATCCAAATTGTTTCGACACTTTTTCCCTAAACCAAAAATGAGTTGGTAAAAAAACGAATTGGCCTTAAAACTATAAATAAACTTTTTCTTTTTAAGTGATCAGTGAACAATTAATCGATAACTGGCCCTTCTGGCATTTTGCCTCTTTAACAAACATGTTCATATCCGTTATCACCTTGTCATGGATCTGAGAGATGTGTGGCTGAAAAGAAAGAAAAGGCGACCTCATGAAGTTGGCTAGAAGGGGTCTTAGTAGTGTTAGATGCTGCCCTCAACTCCACATCTCTTAGATCAAATGCAAAAGGTTGATAAAAGGGATTTAATTTCGGATTTTGAAAACGACTCATGGCCGAGTAAGTTTGAGATAGCTCAAACTGCGCACAAATATCAAGTTATTTTTCTCAAATATTTGTGTTCAGTTTGATTGTATAAAAAAACTCGCATAGGATGAGTCGTTTAAAAGCCAGATTATATATTAATTTTGGCTTAGAAAGGATTAATTTTTGCCACTTTTCTACAGACTCAAAAGTTTTGCGCAAAAACTGATCAAACATTTTATCAATCAACATTTCTTACTCAAGGGACTCTCAAAGTAAACAAGGCCACATTATGCAAGTTATCAGATTCTGACGAATTTCATCTTGCGTAGCCTTTCGCGATACTGAAGAAAAATGTTATGAGTTTCGAACATGCCAATGAAAAAGTTTCAACATAAACTTTAAAATTACCTGTGAAATTAAAAAAAGATCTTTTAGTAGACAAAAAAATGAATGTGAAAAATCAACTTTGTGCCATCAAAATTGGTCATTTTTCTTTTTATAATTTTACATCCGAAACTTCTTAAATTGTTGCATTTATCATATTTTAACGATATGTCATTGCCCCATATCCGTTGCATATTTCATTTATGTTTGCATTTTGCAATAATTTTTCTTGGTTTTCTACACAGATGTTTCTCGGATATAGTGATTCAGCGGGGTTCTATTTAGCTGCAGGGGGTAAGCCGACCAGCGGTAAAAAAATGTTGATTTCGTTTTTTGGTCCATTAAAGCACATCTTCCCTAAAATATTTTTTAGAAGAAGCCGGTAGCAGAAAAAATAAATTGTATATAATTGTATAAAATATCAAAAGATCATTCTTACAAAATGTATTTAATACACTTTCATTCTTTGATAATCATAACTTTAATAATTATAGAATAACGAAACGTCAATAACACAGTTTTTAAAATGATCTTTAAAGGGGGGTGCCATAAGTGTGACAGATTGGTACATTTTTTCAGAGCAATATATGAAAGAACCGCTCAGGGAACATCCACGCCACGATAGATCCGAAAAGAAAACGTAAATCTTTGAAGAGGCAGGTTTTGGACGCTCTTTGGGACAATCTAACGTCATTTTCGAAAGTCAGGAACGCTCTGGGACATCTACGCCATTTTCAAATTTAAGGAACGGCTCTGGACATGCTATCGCCACTGTTCAGTTTGATTGAAGTCAAGAGTAAATTTGAATTCAAATAACATTTTTTCAAATTCGATGTTTCTTCGAATTACTTTTTGTGTTCAGTGTGTTCGTCACAAAATGAGAAGTGTCAGAGTTAAATTTCACTTTAGAGTCAATAACTAATTGAAATTTGTTAAGGATTTTGTTAAGGAATGATCATTTTCGTAGTTATGATAAATACCCTTATTTTGGTCCTTCCGAATTACATTTTTTTTCAAATATGTTTTTCGATGTTAATTAAACCCGCAGTTTTCTCCAGGGCAGAAAGTGATCTTGTTTTAGAAACTTTAAAAATTTTTCAGCCACCATCAAGGATCGGCAAAAATTTGAGAAGTTTTCAAAAATCAACTTGCGAAAAAATTCGTACAATATTCAACTGTTTATTTTCCTTGAAATTGTTCATATCCTCGCCACTCTAATGTATTTGTGTTAATCTAAAATTCCCACCATTCGAAATTTGCTCGCGCCAAGCGCATTGGTTGGCATTTTAAGAAATTATTTTCCATTTTTCTTTCACTTTATTAAGCTTTAATGCTAGTGTGTGGCAAATTTTACTGGCAATTTGGAATCAAAAAGTGTTTTTACAAAAATTCTATGAATTTTCAAAATTGCCCTTTTGCGCACTTGTATCCATTCTTTGCTGAAAAAACAAGAAATGTTTTGTCATGAAACGATAGCTTGAGATTAGTAGCATGTTAGTTTTATTGATTATGAACATACTATTTTAGAAAACAATATCAATTTCAGAAATTTGCTCTTAGCGGCATTTGGTGGCATTTTAAGAGTTGCAATTTAATTTTTTTCGTAGTCAATACACCTTATTGTGAGGTTTTTTTTTGTTAAATTGCTCTCATATTGCCGCTCTAACGTAAGCACCCCAACTTGTGACTATTTTTTCATATTATTTTTAAAGACCCATTTGCGAGATAGTTGGTGAAATTAGCCTTACAAGAATTCTTGAATTACCATTTGAAATAGGGCAATTAAGCAAAAAATAAAATCCTGACTGCTCACATGATGTCAGAAATTGTTACGGAAAATTTGCAATTATTGATTGACTCTGAAGTGAAATATTACTCTGAACTGTCATTTTGGTGACGAACACTGACACAAAAAAGTAATTCGAGGACACTCGATTTGAAAACATGTTATTGAATTCAAAATTTACTCTTGAACTCAATCAAACGCAACAGTGGCGGTAGATGTCCCCAGAGCGTTCCTAAAATTTGAAAATGGCGTAGATGTCCCCAGAGCGGTTCGCTAAAATTCGGACAATGGCGTTCGATTCCCAAGAGCGTCCCAAAACAAAAACCTGCCTCTCAAAGATTTACGAGTTTCTTTTCGGGAATCTATCGTGGCGTGGGGATGTCCCTGACGTTCTTTATCAATATTATATCGAAAAAAATAAGGACTTTTTTTTTAAAGAAGAAACTAATAGTCCAGATATCGAAATATTTTTTATTCACCTCTATTTATAACTGAATTTTAGAATTCTAAAAATATTTCCAGTTCAAACTGATTTAGTTTTCACTGTAATTTCTTACTAGAAAATGAATAAAAACCGAAACGTCGTAATTATTTGAAATATATTATTTTATTATATGAATTACCGACCCTCAGAGGAACAAGCTCCAGTAATGTTTGAAAATACGGAATCTGAGCAATTCGATGGTTGATTTCTTCCAAATATGAGCCAATGAAATGAGGCTTAATTATGCAATCCAAGGTTTTGATTGGGTGCTAATAATCCTGCGTTGGTTGTACCTATTTAATCTGAGGGCGGTAATCCATATATGAAAAGAAGAGAACAATGAGAAAATTAAATTTTTTTATCTTTTATAAAAGTGTTGATTCTTGCAAACACGTTTTAAATTTCTTACATAACTGAGTATCTTGTAGAAATATAAAAAAACACTATTGCATGGGGAATTGCATTCAACTGAAGTGCAGTTCATACTGTGAGAAGATGATGTTAAGAATTTTTAAGACAATAATGGATTTAACCGAAAATAGAATAGAGGTTTTTTTTAAGGGATCAATAAAAACAGTTGTTTGATAATGTGGATAATCTTTTTTATTATAAAACCAAAATAGTCTAAAAAAACTTCATTAAAATTTGTAATAAAAGATTTTTTAATCTTATAGTCCAAAAAACTTCATCAAAAATGTACTATAAGTATAGAAAAAAATTAATGCAATTTTTTAGTTCGAAACGGATAATCCGAAATTGACTTTCAAAATCACTTCAGTAAGGTTCACCCGGGTTAGCAAATGCAATCCCCGCAGAAAATTAAATTTTTTTTAAAAGTTGACTAACCCGGAAATGAATTTACAGAGTGACGCCATATCCTTTATTGCCCTCATTACGCAAGATGTTGGGGCCCTCAAAAAAAACACGGGGGGGGGGGGTGAAAAACAACGCTGTTGTTAAAAACGACTTTAACCGATTAGGTTCTTAGATAGCTCAAAACTGGGCACAATTATCTAGTGAATAAACAAATAAAAATTGGTCCGAATCCAAGACCATTTTTTTTTATTTTTCTCAGAACCTTTGTTCTGTTTTTTAACAAAAACTAATATTAAACAATTTCAGTTAATATAAAATAAATCAAACATTGGTCCTATAAAAACAATTTTTAATGTTTATATTAATAGATAATTGCTCATTTTCAGTTATCTAAAACAAATCGGATGACTCGGTTTCAAATGACGCGTCGTTTTCTCCCACACCCCCGTGTTTTTGAGGCCGAACTATTGCGGAGAGGGCAATAAGGACCTCCCAGTACAGGATATATGCAGCAATAATATGCTTTAAAACCAGCCCCCCCCCCCCCCCGTGTTTTTGAGGGCCCAAATCTTGCGAAGAGGGCAATAAAGGGATATGGCGTCACTCTGTAAATCATTTCCGGGTTAATCAACTTTTAAAAAAAAATTTAATTTTGCGGGGATGGCATTTTGCTAAACCCGAGTGAACCTTACTGAAGTGATTTTGAAAGTCAATTTCGGATTATCCGTTTCGAACTAAAAAATTGCATTAATTTTTTTTATACTTATAGTACATTTTGATGAAGTTTTTTGGACTATAAGATTAAATAAATTTTTATTACAAATTTTAATGAAGTTTTTTAGACTATTTTGGTTTTATAATAAAAAAGATTATCCACATTATCAAACGAACTGTTTTTATGATCCCTAAAAAAAACCTTAATTTATTTTCGGTTAATCCATATTGTCTTAAAAAATTCTTACATCATCTTCTCACAGTTATGAACTGAACTTCAGTTGGAAATGCAGTTCCCATGAATAGTGTTTTTTTATATTTCTACAGATACTCAGTTATGTAAGAAATTAAAACGTTTGCAAGAATCAACACTTTTATAAAAGATAAAAAATTAATTTTCTCATTTGTTTCTTCTTTTATATATGGATTACCGACCCTCAGATTAAATAGTACAACCAACGCAGGATATTAGCACCCAATCAAAACCTTGGATTGCATAATAAGCCTATTTCATTGGTCATATTTGGAAGAAATCAACCAATCGAATGCTCAGATTCCGTATTTTTCAAACATACTGGATCTGTCCTCTGAGGGTCGGTAATCCATATAATAAATAATATATTTATCAAATAATTACGACGTTTCGGGTTTTTATTCCATTTTCATAGTAAGAATTACAGTGAAAAAACTAAATAGTTTGAACTTGAAAATATTTTAGAAAATTCATAAAAATCAGTTATAAATAGAGTGAATAAAAATATTTCGGATATCTGGACTATTAGTTTTTTTTAAAAAAAAGTCCTTATTTTTTTCGATATAATATTGATAAAGAACGCTCAGGGGACATCCACGCCACGATAGATTCCCGAAAAGAAAACGTAAATCTTTGAAGAGGCAGGTTTTGG
>SCLH01001665.1:123763-137189 GCA_004367855.1 Oikopleura vanhoeffeni
GGCTACTAGACACTCTGATGATTTCGCCAATATGATCTTCACTATAAACTGCATAGTCTATCAGGATTTCGGTTCCCTTCAACAATCTCTTTTGACCCATTTTCATTTGCTACGACAGAGCCATCTCGTCATATTTTTTGGAATCATTAGACTGATACAGTTCTTGATGATAAATCTTGATGTAAATGGCTAAAAATATCATTTTCTTAATTTCTCGGTATTTGATCGGACCACTTCAGTATCCTCTTGAGTAACATTCAGAATGTTACACATTCTTAAATTTCTTATTTTATTTAATAAGAGATAAAGACATTAACGAATACAACCATCTGTATTTTGACACGTGTTTAGTAATCTCTGAAAATACCCAGACTAAATCACTATTTATTAAATCAATCCTACTTCCTCTAATATTTTCCCTCTGCGCATTATTTGGCCCTCCAAAAAGCGGGAGGAGAAACGACGCGACGTTTGAACGGTTATTCCGATTTAGTTCGTTAGTACGTCAACCTAGCACAATTTTCATTTGTATTATTACTATTTTTGTGCTAGTTTGGCTAATCTCAAGCACCTTATCGGCTGATCTGTTTTTGAAGCCGCGTTGTTTTCTCGCCCCCGTTTTGGGGGCCATCAAGCAGAGGGCATTAAGGGTATATTATACCGGAATTTTCGATAGACGCCGAAGTCTCACACTAATAACAAAGCCCGCAATTTTCGTCTTTCGGCGCTTTGAGCCCAAGTTGTTATAATGTATTAAAGTATTTAAGGCCGCTTGTCGCTCGCTTAATGAGCCCAATAAAAATTTCCAAATAGTTTATTCGACTATTTAACTTATGACAATTTACTGCATTTGAGTCTCGTATTTTGACCTGATCCAGGAAAGCACTTTTTTGATTGTTTTAAATTATTTCCTATAAAAAAATTGATTACATGGATTTTTAGAAAATTAAATACATTCCTGCTACTCACAAAAATAGATTTCAAGCAAACCTCACTACGTGTACCTAAAGGCTCTTCAGCTACCATATTCATGTAGGCTTTTGATTCAAACTTTAATCCGGGAGAAACTTCTTTTTATAAGACTCTTAAATAGGTCAAAATACGTTTTTGTATATGCTGGAGCCAATTTGAGAATTTTTCCCAAGTCACCCAGGATTTGCAAGACGTTCTGTCCAGTTAATTGAACGTCTAAATTAATTCTTATGCTTTGAACTCAAGAAGTTTTGTAAGCTCGTTTCTTGGACAAGCATCCCGTATCTTCGAATTTTTTTAGCATGCAATATTTTTGTTTACACATATCTCTTGACAATCAGAGATTAAAAACTTATCTTTGGTCAATGATTTGTACTATTCGCCCATTTCCATTGCAAACAACGACTTTTCAGCTTTTTTACGACAACTCGCTTGATTATGACACGTGTCTAAGCGTAGACGCTCCTTTACAAAATTTTTCGATATTTGATTTAGAGTTCAGCTCACATTTTTGCGTTAAACAACAATTTTTTTTTATAAGTGAACAGTAACATTTTTTTGTTCTTCTGTCATTTTTTCAGTGCATTTAAAGTTTTAGTCAATAATTATTTCATTGGGCTACTCACTTACTATTTGATTAGATTATTATTGGGCAAATTTTCAAATATGGTTTGAAGTTCAAAATGACAATCTTCTTGCAAGTGTGTCTCAAAAATAATCGAGTACAGTCCTGTCTGTTCCTGTGAACTGCAATACTGACCAAATAAAATTCCCCTTTTAAATGCATGGAAAAATATAGATGGTTTGAATACGGCGAACAAATCTTGTTCACTTAAACCGTCAAAGTATATGTAACTTTTAGGGCTTGATGTCATTTGCATGCACATAAATTTCTTTTTTTGTAAATTTAATAAAAATATCCTCTTATGGGTCAATCGGTCTGATAAATCTATTGATGCTTATAAAAAACTTTCTATTCCGACGTTACACGTCTTTTTTTGATGTTTCATCAAAAGGCGCGTATTAGGAACATATTTAAAAATATCATGAAATGTAGCTAAATGCAATTCTCTGTGAAAACTGGCAAGAAAAATCCATATTTAAGCCGGTCGCATCCTCTTTATTGAACGAAACCTCTACGGCTCTTTTATTATTCTGTTTTGTCATTATCACGCTACTTTTCTCATAGCGTTGTGCGCGGCAGTGAATAAAAAACTTACGCACACACGTGAACCACCAACTTCCATCACCAATATTGCTATAGGATTCTTCTCCGCTTAAATTTTCGCTTAATCAAAATACTTTTCATATCCTCCACTCACTCACACAAGATTAAAACTTTTACGCACCACTTGAGTTTTTCATTTCTTACCGGAAACCACCCTACCGTAACTATTGTATCTCCATTGCCCCAACATATGGTCGGCTAGTTCACTGTCTTCCGCTTTTATTCTTCGCAAGTTCAACTATTTGTATAATACCTGCTTCGAGTTTTTTGGCTGCTGGGCCGAGCAACAATTGTGCATTCTCCAAACTCTGCTTTCCTAATATGCCTTTCCGAATTTTTTACTATTTGAAAATCAATTTTGGATTTATTATCCTCATCAACATCATACAACCCCTTCTTTTTTTTTCATCTTCTACTCGCTTTAGATCATTTTTAATCACAAGTTAGACCTGGTTTAAAAAGTGGTTTAACAATACCAGGCATTACAACAATTGGCTTAGAACCCCCTTCAAGCTTCTCCGAGGTCGTGCAAATTTTGATGCTGAAAAAATTAGCACAACATCTTACTTGATACCTTTGCGCGTCTATCACAAATACTCTGTACTACAGTGCTCATTTTTGTACTTTACGAGCATAAAAATTTTGCTTGACGAAAAAAAGTCTTATTTTATTGTAGAGATCCAAATAAATAACTTTCAATTTTTTTAAACAGTCACTTTCCAACTTGTTAAAAATTGCAAACCGTTTCTCTGATAATCGTGATCCGAATTGGTATTATTAATCCTTTAATTTTAATCTTAATTCTCCACTTCTCACCATTTAATTCTACCAATCTTCTAAAAACGGATTTTTCAGGAAAATGCATCAAATCAGAAAAATAATCGTATTAGCCCAAAAACGCGTCGCAAATTCTGCGCCAATGCCCAAACAATTGATTTTGTCTCTAAATAGATTGATACAGAAGTATTTTTGAGAACACTTTCACTATACGGACTCTCTTTTAGCTTGAAAGTTTCTTTAATCGTTTTTGTGCGAAAAATCAAAACTCGAACCCCGACTATTTTTTTTTTTCAGGTCGAAATCTTGTTTTCTACCCGCGGGTCGGGTGATCGGAACATATACAACCTCAACATTACACAAAAATGGGAAGGGAACGACGGTATACTTAGGGAGTGGTGGTCCTGATTTAAGCATCATAAGTCATTTCACGCCAAACTAGCCAAAGGTGATATCCAACAACATTCTTCAGTAACACGAGAACCAACCTTCGCCGGGTAATTTTTGAGACTTACAGTATCCATAGATACAAATCCCACCTACGCCGACACCTCTACGCTTTAAAAAGCCTCTTAAAAAGAATACGCAGTTTGTACCCTCACTTCCTTCAATTTTCATCAATATAAATTATTTTTTCTGTGCTGGGCTCCGGAGCCCTATCAATTATGCAAAAGGATTTTGTATTTAAATAATTCTTGCGGACAAAAAAACGCGAAAAACAAACATAATTTTGAATGGTCCAGTTTGGCAGGCTCAGGCCAAAAGGTATCTCCTCCACACGTTGACAGTTCAGTTTCGACATACATACTGCATCAGGAAGCACAGGACTTCTTTTACCATGCATTAGAGCGTTTTTATTGAATTTGCTTCGGCGTCTCTGGGGGCCATGTCCAATTTTCATGTTAGCAGTATGTTTGAAATTTGGTCGTTTGGAGGCTCAGGCAACCAAGTTCTCTCCTCCGCTTTAAGATACAGTTTCGGGCTCATATGCATCTGAAAGCAAGCTGTTTTGCACAATTCCTTGAGAGTTTTTTTTTAAATTTTTATTTGGCGTCTCTTGAAAGCCACCTCAACTTTTTCTTTTGAGCTATAATTTTTTGACAAAATTTAGAAACCAGAAAACCAAAATTTTCTAAATACAACACACTTTTAAGGATTTTGGGCTATTTTTAACTCGGTAGCATCAACAGAAAAAACAAATAGCGCGACTTCAATTACATCTAAATAAATCAACTAATTTTTGTTTTTCGTTTTTGGCTTTTTGGGCCGCCGAAAGCAAAAATTAAAAACAAGCAATTTTTCTTATTTTTTAGGCTTCTCGGCAGCCTCCACACAAATAATGAACAATGATGAAAATGAAGGTAGGTAGAACTGCGTGCTCTTTTAAGCAAGCTTTTAAAGCGTTAGGTGTCGGCGTTAGGTTGGATTTTATCAGTATTACTGTTAAATTCAAATTACCGCGAAGGTTGGTTCTGTTGTTAAAATGTTCTTTGGAATATCACCTTTGCAGTTTGGCAAGAAATACCTTGACAGGACTCAAATCACGCACACCCCTCCTTACGCTCTTATCTGATAATCGCTTGTAAATAACGCGGATAATAAATAACGCCGTCTAACTTGATAAACATTTTCTAAACAAATTCTCTTGAAGAAAGCATCAGAAACTTCATATAAGATGTCTCATGACAGCGTTCGCGTACCGCGCATCATTTTCCGGATTAATACAGATTATTATTCTTCCATCTCGTATTTTTTAAGTTAACTTCGTAGATTTAGAAGTGAGTCTGACCCTGATTTCTGCCTATCTGCTGCCATCTAAATCGACCGTATACGCAAGTTCATCAAAAGCAATAATAAGATGAATGCACGTTATTATATTTAAATTAACCTCGGTATTCAACTTCAAATGATTTGCTATCGCTCTGTCTTAAATATTATAATTTTTTGACAAAATTCTCTAGGTAAACTGGCTCTTAAATTGTTGTGGACATATTTTATTCTTCTCGTCTGCAGGTCTTTCAACGTTCCATCCGTCAAATAACTGTGAACAGTACCACCCAACAATAATCGGAAGGCGCCCTTTCAGTCATAATTTGAGACCATCAGTTGCTATATCCCAATCCAAAGTCGACCCTTCCGATTCTTTTTGAGGTATTACAAGTCTCTTAATTGAACTTTGAAATTGCAGGTAATTTGATATCGGTAATTCGAAAAAGTTACTCACTTACGTCAAACACTTTTGTTGAGAACTTTTAAACGTTTTTTAGATTCTTTTTCTCATTACACCAAAGTCGATAATTCCGAAAAATCAACGATAAACGAAATATGTCAAATAATAGTCTTATTAATCTGTCAAAATACAGACCCTCATTCTGACACATACGATCATTTCTGGAAATGGCTTATGATCAAAATTCTTGATTATTTGTTTCATTAGTCCTTAAAATTTTCTTCGGCTAATTTGTAGGTACATTTGTGTACTTGAATCAAAACATATTCCTTAATCTCTGCAACGTCCGTGATTTCTCTCTTGGACTTTGATGTATCGGAAAAAGAATCTTGAATTTTTTTCGAACATGCCAGGTTTACTATGGTGCCAAAATTTTTGCAAAACACCAGTATACGTAAATTTTGCCTAACCATTCGATTAACAAGCACAATGACATTCTCGTGAGAATTTAGTTTTTTTGTCATACCAGGTTATTTGTGATTATAATTTTCAATACAGTATATAAGTAAATAAAACGAATGTCTTTTATTTTAACTTTAGAAATTCTTGTCATTATGTTAAGCGTCGTAAAATGCGATTAAATTGGATAATAGGCAGCTAAATAGCAGAAGTCAAGTTCTACGAAGTTAAGAACAAATATTGATGAATACTTGTGCAAAAACTAGAAGGCAGGTATAAACCAGGCTTTAAGAGTGAGTTTAGATTTTTTCTTTACATGTTTTGAAATTTGAATTTTTAAAATATATCTATAAAAAGTTACATGTCAAAAAAATTTCTTCAGAACATTTTTCTTCATACTTTTTTATGCAGTTATCTTTTCTATACATTTAGTTGAAAGTTGATTTCCTTTAACACATCTTCGAACAATAGAATTTTCGTTTACGATTGCGATTTTGAAATTCCAATTTCCGACTCAAATAGTTCTTATAAAACGTATATAGAGGGGGTGTTTAAGTGGTCCACCAACTGTATTACTACCTTATAAGCAATCCAATGTGTATTTGCGAACAGCAATTCGATGCTAAATAGTGTCAACCGACACGATCCATGGTACAAGCCGTTAGACAACTGTTACCCTTGCGAATCAGAAATACCGGCCGTTTCAAAGCCTGCTACTTCATATTGTCAAAATATGAACCTTCAAGGTATGAACTACGGAACGGCTCTGTGAAAACCTACCGCGAGACGTTGTTCGGATGACCGGGTTTAAGGGAGGTGCCTCAATTTTATCAAAATGCACTTTAATGCTCATTCAAGTGATTTCAAATAAAAATATCTTCAAGAATAATTATCTTTTTTTCTTTAGAATACAAAAATTAATTTTTTTTATCAGCACAACAAAATTACGACCTACGATTAACCATTTGAAATAATGTACTTCACGCTGAAACTAAATATCAGTATAGCAGCTCCGCCACTCTCCTCATCTGAGTAAATACAAATTTTCTGCTGCCTTAATAAACCACTTAAATAATTTAACCAAAGAAAAAGCCGGTACCGATAACTTTTAAAAAAATCCACCAAAAGCAAAAGGGGAACCATTAATGGGGGGCCAATGCATTAGCGGCTCTACTGAAGTGCTGCGGCTGAATCATCGTAGGCCGATCCAAGTGACGAAAACGCGATTACATTGATGTCCAAATCACATGTATAAAAAGCATCACGGCGATCTAAACCAACCAAACACTACTGTATAGCCACTGAAATGAGAATGAGCTTAGACTGTGTACTCAGAATTTCAAAACAATCAATTGGCTACTCATTTGAAAAATCATATTTAATTTTTGAGGGGGTTCTAAATTGTCACATTGTTGTCGACTTAACTGCGAATATCGATTTTTATAATACTCGCAATAGATTATTCTCCAGACCCGATTAACCCAAAATTGCAATTGTTTGTTTAATTTGATCAAACAAAACACTTCATTTGTGCATGCAATTACATGTAAGACCCTCTTAATTATTGAAGCTTATTATATTTATAATTATATTTTTCACAATAGCTGAAAATACATGGTGCATCCTATGTCCAAAAATTAATTTGATGAGTATTATCAAATTCTCTTTTAGAAAAGTCTTTAAAATTTCCGAAAAAATAAATATTTTTCAGTTAAACAAAACCAGGAATGTCAACAAACAATTATTAGACAAAATTATAAAGAATTTTGAAAACCTTAGCCATTAAATCTTTAAATTTCCTGATTTTTTTTCGGTAATGCTTGGACATTTAATGTCCTGTAACTTGAATTTATACACAATAAAGAATATTTTAAACTATTTCTCAATTTGACCTGATTGTTTAGTCCTTGAGGTGCACAAGCTTCTTTTGAAAGGCTCAAGCGCCTCATAGTCAATGCCCAAAGTTAATTTAAACCAGACAATGTTAGGTTATGTAGTTTCAAATGTAAGAAAATTTGATTGACGGTGGGTTTCGTCTTAGTGCTCAACTTTTCGATAAATTTTCAACCTGACCTGGACTCATGAATTACAAATTAGCTGGCTGTAAAGGACAGTCCTTTAGCAGTTTATTTTGTAACAAAAATTAACACTCTAAGACAGCGAGTCGGCACTTGAACACACTTATCGGGTTCAGGACAGAACACTTATGTGTTTCTATAGAAACAGTTAGAAAAACCGACCATAAACGGAACCTGAACACATTTTTTTTAATTTGATCTCGAACCGAACAAGACGCAACACCATATTTTCCGAGCTGTTCGAAATATCGTTCTTGTCGGAGACTATCTTTTTGAGTGCTGTAAAAAAAAAATAAAAAATTTCTCGTATATTTTCAAAATTGACTGCCACATCTGACAGTTAATTCACGGAAAATAATTTCAAAAATTAATAAAATCAACTCTTCAAAATTATAGTCTCAATTACGAAAAATATTTAATTTTTAAGAAAGTTGTCTATTTTTAAGATAATTGCGAAAGTTTAAACAAATTTTCTAATTTTAAAAAAACTTTGTTTAAAATTTCAAGAAAACATGTTCTGATTGTTCAACAATTTTCAAATATTTAAAAACTTTTCTTAAAAAAACTTTAGGTATATTAGAGTTTAAGAAATTGTAAAGTAAAAAGACCATTATCTAACATTTGTTGAAAAGTTTTTCAATTTATCTTTAGAAAAGGGACAGTTTACACTTTTTGAATAATTCAAATTAACATTTTTTTTTTAAATTTAAAATTATTTAATTATCTTACCCCTCCACCCACCCATGAATTCCCCTCACACCAACCCCATCGGACCCCTTTGCGGTTATTCCGAGAATACATGCGATAGATATTCATTATTTTTCTGCCAGATCAAGTCATATTTAATTCCGAGGCCAATATTTTTCACATTTTCTCATTCTGTTGCTCATATGCAAGAGAAGAAATTAGAGGTTTATTTTAGGTACTTCATCGGAAAACCATACTTTTTTAAAATGACATATTGAATTACCAAAAGTAGTACACTGCTATTCAATTGATCTCAATTTTAAATAGCTTCATCTGACATCGTTGAAAACAATTTTCGGTATCTGTTCGATGCCAAATGCACGGCACTAAATCAGAAAAATTGAATATAATATTTTTTACTTGAACCTTTGAAAGCTCATTCACGCGTGATTGGAGACTATGAAAAAGTTACCAAATTAATATCTTGGATGAAATCCGCCATAAAATGAACTTTTTTTTTTCAAAACGATTGTTCCTAGTGATAGCAAACTGTATATACATACTCAAACCTTGCTTTCTGAATCTGTTCTCTATTTACAAATATCTCTTTATTAGTCTTAACATTGATAACTCCTTTTTTCCTGTGCAAAAATTAAATTTCGAAAATTGTAAACAGACGATTTTGAGGATGAAATATTTTTAGATCTAAGTTGGTCAGCCACTAAAAAGACAACTAATATTTGCGGTTCGTTGTAGCTTGATTTATCGGCTGTCTCTTCAGCTGCTGCTCTTTGTTCGCTTTGATCATTCTAACTAAAATCAACGGATTCTATTTCAAATCAATTATTTCGCGCATTATGTGTGTTTTTTATTTTTTGAGTTATAAGAAATCACGCCTTGAGAAAAATAAAACTTCCAATAAACCAGCAGAAAATAAACAAGTAGTTCAGAGCAGCCTCAATTATTTCTATCTGTCACCCGATTTTGATTTATGTGTCGTATTTCGCTGAATTTTTTACAAATAGCGAAAATCTAAAAAAAGTAGAAATATCTTTTGAATACTAGTTCGTATCGAATTTTTAAACCTTTCTAGAAAAATTGCGAACTTTTATACACATTTAATAAAATCTGTGAGTTATTATTTCCGTTTTAGGTGTTAAAATCTTCGCGTCCCGAATGGTTTTGGTGTGATGGGGGTAAAGAAAATTCAATTTTAAGAATTTAATTTATTACACATAAATTTGAAATTGTGTTATAATATAAGAAAATTTTCGACTTGAAAATTGATTTTTTTTTACTGGTAGCTATAATACAATAGAAAAAATTATAATCTATCCAAGATTTCTGCGATCTCAGATATATTACGTATTACCGACCTTCGCTGAGTGATCTAAATCAATAGGTCTTGCTCTTTTTTTATATGGCCAAAAAATTAAATATATTGCGATAAATTGGTCCAATTAATACATCCATCAAATATCATTTCCCCCACAGGTATCAGTAAATTGAACCCGTTTCTAACAAAATTAATTAAGTTTTAAATTCTTGGATTACCATTTTGAATGTTTGAATTATAAGTGTCCCAAACTTTTATAAGGAATTTTGATTTTAATTAATATTGTTAAGATTTTTGTAAATTTTGATAAATCATAAAGGAATTTGTGAAAAATTATAGATTTTATTTGGAAAGGTTGTTCTAATATTGAATTTTCTCAAAAAAATAAGAACTTTTTTAAAATTATATTTATATTCCGTTTATTTTGACAATCCTTTGACCTAAACATAAATTCTCATTTAATAATTTCTAAAGAGTGCAAATTTCTATAACCTTCGAACAAGTTTCTTAAAGATGTTTAATTGACATTTAGCTCCGAAATATCTGATTTTGTCTTTAATTGAAATTCTCTTTCAAATTTGATTTCTTTCGACAATTGAAAGTTAAACAACACTTTGCTAAATTTAAAATTTTCTTCAAATTCGAAAAAAAATTGCTATTTAAATTCAATGCCCTTCCTGTACAATCTTTTTATTTTTTCACTATTACTCACGTTTGTATATTTCTTTCATATTTAATACGAATGGTATCACTTTTTACATATATCGGCAAATTTTAAACAACATCCGACAGAAACATTTTGAAAGAACCACATTTGACACAGGAACTTGACAGAACATGAACCACATTTTGAAATCTCGATCCACACGATCATGAACAGACTTTTTTGCTCAAATGTCTACCGAAAGACATAAACCGTTCAAGTGTACCCTTTTACAGCATCTGTAGGACAATCTGTAGAGACATCTTGGCAAAACATCATATGCTTACAAAATATACTTAATTCTTTAAGTATGCGAAGTGTTCGCGCTATAACCCTGTTTACCTTAATATACCCTTGTATATTGATTAAGACTTCGCGGAATTATCCTGGTAGGTATGGCCCCCCCTATCCTTTTACTAGAAGGGTCTTATTTTTTACAGTAGGGCTTCTTCCCTACCAGTATAATTTTCGATACTATATAATGTAGTTACAAATGTTTTTTTTAGTATTGAAAACTTACTAATTTCTTTTGAAAATTAATTATTTTTCATGAATCTTGACCTTATTTAAATAATTTTTCTTCCTAGCAGATACTCATCGACAAAATCCTTGTGCGATCAAGATAAAATTATTTATCGAGTAATTATATACCCCTTTCCGCTTTGGTTAAGTCCCGGCGCTATGTGGTACAGCTGGCCAAACTAGCTCATCACTACCATTTGCATTACTTACCTCATCAGGGGCCGGAATCTAACCAGTATGAAGGAATTTGCTGTTGATTAATGTCCATTTTTAAAATTAAATATTTAAAATCCCGCAAATCGCTGTTATCTCAGGATCTAAAAATACTAAAATTACAAAATTAAAACAAAAACGCCTATGATTTAATAATTTTATACTCTATACTCCATATCTTTAAGGCGCACGTAGGTACGTCTAAAATCATCTACTAGATATCATCCTCTGGGCCCACGCTAATGCGTGGACGAAATACGTTCTCTATTGGCTCATATTTAGGTTCCTTCAAACTATAGGAACGATGTAATTAGCTTGAAGGACATTTTGATTTCAAAAATAAAATTGGTTTAAGTGTTTCAAGTATCTGTAGGAATTTTTTTATTCTGGTCATTTTAGACTCAGATTGTTTTTATGAATTTTCAAAAAAATCCGATTTTTTAGGGCGTATGGGTGGTTCCAATTTTGACTATTTGATAAAATATTTAGCCGAACAGCGCCTTGAGATATATTCAGATTACCCAGTTTGTACTAGCTTCACTTGCGAAAAAACTTTGCCAACTTTTTGTATACACCATCCTTCAACTAAGCGCACAGAGCCACGAACCAACGATTCCTACTCCTCTGGGTTATATTTTGATAAACTAATTTTAAATAACCTGTTATGTTAGTATACAAAACTTTGTAGGGCCTGTTTGTCGATAAGTGCTTTATCTTTCTAGAATACGTTAAACCGCGTCCAAAATTACCGGTTTTTTGGACTTTTAATCGAAAATCTTCCCCTAGGTTTAATTTCAAAATTTACTCAATTTGCAAGAGCTGCTTAAACAACAAATTCTAGGAGCGTTTTTGTCAAATTTCACCCAAAAAAAGTATGAATTTTCAGTCACGTTGAAAAAATTTCCGAAACAATGTGCTTCGCATTTTTTTCGAAAGTAGCTGCAAAAGAAAGCTGAGAAACAGAAGGACCGTGGCTTACCGTCAACCCAATATTTGAAGTTTGTGCGTCAAATGACCCAAACTTTTTCTTGAACTAATTCGAGAATTACTTAGAAAAAATCGAAAACGCAAATTTTCGAAATTTTTTTTGTTCTTTATTTGGGTTGTTTTGTGCTTTTAAAACATCAACACTGATTTGCTGCTTTTTATACATAATAACTGTAGAAATTAGAACCACCATACCTTTAAGGTTTCAATTTTTCTGTGATTTCAGGTAGTATGTGATCAGTTCTAGCGAAGCCGCTATCGAAGAGCTAGAAGCTAATTTTTGGCCAGTGTGAAAATTAAGCGTTTTCCGGTTTAGTTTTTTGTTGAGGGTCGGCGACCTATTTACCTCTAATGACCGGTTCAGTTCAAGGTCATCTCAAGTTCATTCGTATTAGATTGTTAAGTACCCCCCAAAAGAATCGGAAGGTCGACTTTCTTCATGACCGTCATTAGCACTATGGTTCATTGTACTGAAATGTCGCTGAGAGCAAAACTGGTCAAACCAAAGGTTCAACCTCAGTTTATCGTTGAGACTTGCACGCCTCAAGGAATCGGAAGAGTGACTTTGATAAGTATTAGCAACTATGGTTGTCATATGTACTGTAAGGTCGCCTAGAGAGCAAAAAACTGAGAGCAAACAGTTTTTGCTACTCTAGCACCTTTCCGTACTATTGACCCATAGTTCTATCGTTTTCTTCATACTTTGGTTAAGATTCCGGCCCTGTGAGGTAACGTAGTGCAAAATGGTATGTGAGTGAGCTAGTTTGGCCAGCTAGTTACCACATAGCGCCGGGATCTTAACCAAAGCGTGAAAGGGGGTTATATAATTATCTCGATAAAATAAATTTTATCTTGATAACCGCACAAGGATTTTTTTTTGTTCGATTGAGTATCTGCTAGGAATAAAAATTACTTTAAAATAAGGTCAAATATTCATGAAAAATTATTAATTTTCAAAAGAAATTAGTAGTTTTCTCAATTTAAAAAAAACATTTGTAACTATCATTATATATATCGAAAATTATACCTTGGTAGGTGAAGAAGCCCCCTACTAGTAAAAAAATAAGACCCCCTTCTAGTAAAAAGATAGGGCGGGGGCTCCTACACCTACCAAGGTATAATTTCCGCTATATTCTTAATCAATATACAAGGTGTATATTAAGGTAAACATGGTATACGCGTAACACTTTCGCATACTTTTTATTAATTAAGTATATTTTGTAAGCATATTATGTTTTGCCAAGATGTCTCTACAGATGTCTCTACAGATGTCTGTAAAAGGGGTCGACACTTG
>SCLH01001665.1:146973-165297 GCA_004367855.1 Oikopleura vanhoeffeni
GGCAAACATCTGATAGTTCGCCAATAATGATTTCACTATAACATGTAATCCTATCAAGGAGTTCGGTACTCAACAAATCTCATTTGACCCATTTCAATTGCTACGACAGGAGCATCCGAATTCTGGAAAGCACAGACTGAAGTTTGAATAATGATGTAAATGGCTACAAAGATATATTTTTAATGTCTTCGGTATTTGATCAGACAACTCAGTAAATCCCTTGAGATGTAACATCAGAATGTTACAGCATTCTAAATTCTCTTATTAGTTAATAAGATAAATAAAGTACATAACGAAACTACAACCCTGTATTTTGAAACAGTGTGTTAGTAGCTGAGAAACCAGAACTAACAGCACTATTATTATAATCTCATCTTCCCTAAAAAGTTCCTCTGGCCTTTATGGCCTCAAAAAGCGGGAGGAGAAGACGACGTTGTATTTTCGTTATGTACTTTATTTCTCTTATTAAATAAATAAGAGAATTTAAGAATGTGTAACATTCAAAGGGATACTGAGTTGGTCTGATCAAATACCGAGAAATTAAAAATGATATCTTTTTAGCCATTTACATCAAATTTATCATCAAAACTTCAGTCTGACTGCATTCCAGAAAATATGCGAGATTGCTCCTGTCTAGCAATTGAAAATGGGGTCAAAATGAGATTTGTTGAAGGAACCGAAATCCTTGATAGATACAGTTATAGTGAAGATCATTATTGGCGAAATATCAGATGTCTAGTAGCCATCGCTGTTGGCTGGAGAGCAGTCGCATATTTTATATTAAGTTATAGGTTCAGAAAAGCAAATAGATAACAACTCATTTACCTGCACTGATAAAAGCTTGAATTGCTGTAAAATAAAATTCGCTTATGAGCTATAAATTATATCTCCAACTCTCGGTTGGATCGTACCCTATTATTAAATCATTAAAATAAAATACTTTTTGCATACAATTCCGATCGAATTTGCAGTGGTTGTTCTCAAGTGAAACGCGAAGAATTTTTAGCTTGTGTTTTGCATTTTTCCTGAAAGTCTGCCGGAAAATTTAGACAATAAAAAAATTTCATTGTTGTAAAAATATCATCAACTCAACGACGATTTGAAGAGCTGAAAAAATGTATTTGGCAAATTTTGTCAATAATTTAACTTTAAGCTCGAGCACCGTCTATGGTCAAAATTGACTCATGGTTTATAATATCGTTATCAAAAAACAGCTCACGGCGCATCTTTCCACAGTATCAATTTTCGAAAATTTCACTTCCGGTACCAGTGGTTCAACTTTACCGGTCGATTTTGACCGACTGCATCTTAGATAGTTATCAAAAAATTTCACTACGGGAGAAGAACTTTTTCTTTTAATGACACTACTTCTGTTTCTTTTTATTAACTTTAACTTATTGCAGACTCCGCGGCGGAAATTATGCAATTTCAGACTTTAAAACAAACTTTTGAAATTTCTTATTTCAAATCGTGGGGTGAAGAATGTCAGTTTATTGGGCAGCGGTATGCAACCCAAACAATTTGTTTTTTTAAATACCTAGTAACTGAACCGCTTTCAAATTATACACTTCTGGCCAAGCATACTGCCAGAATCTGGCAGCCAGATTAAGCTTTCTGAGAACAAAGCCTTTCGCCTGAGATATTTTTGGTGGTTGTGGTTTCATACCGCCGCCCGTTTATTGTACCTATTTAAAACAAAATCTGCCTACATGAGGAAGTTTCTAGATGAAATATTCCACTGTCGGTAAAATAAAAAATGTGAAATCAATCATCTGTAAAATAAAAGCTTTTTTTATATTTCATATCGTCGTCTATAAATACCATTCGAACGCAGTCAGCCCAACAATCAATTAAACTCAGAAGGATTTATCGAACTCTGATAAATTAATAGGTTTGTCGTTTTTAACAAAAAAATCAAATTTGAGTTTAGAATACTGTAAGAGAAAAAAGTATAATTAATTAACTCGAGTGAGTCTCACCCGTTGAGATTTTAATTTTTATTTGGAATTTATATCGCCTGATCATAATCCATATTATGATTTTTGGTAATTTGATAAATCACGGCCTTATCCCGGAAAACTGAACTTTTGTAGTGTAATAATTAATGCTACTGGCAATAATTACACATAAAATGACTCTGATTAAAAGTTGTAGTTTGTATTCAAACTTTAAACAGTATGATTCTCAGTAAAATAAATTCACTGAGGTTCAGAATATCACCGCGCTTGTGATTATTACCGGCGGAGATATCACATTCGGTTCCGCTTTGAACACAGCTGATGAATTAAAATTGATTTTAAATGTTAGGAAATAAGTAGAACAGAAATAATTGAACTGATTAATGATCACTACAGAAGTATTCATTCGAAAAAATTAGCACGATAGCATTATTTTTTTGTGAAATAAAATGTTATTCTAGCTTGCAAATTGTCCCAATATCAAGCACCCTTGCCTATAATCATACTCAAGACGATCACTAAGACATCATTAGTGAGATTCAAACACGCGCTATAGAGATAGTAAGCATTTTTAAGATGGACTAAGGTTGAGAAAAGGATATGGACCAGCATATCATATGGTGAGATTATATGGTGAAATTTGTAGTATGAATTCCATTTAAAAAACAGTGTCGGATAATGTTTTCTCTTATGTTAAAACTTTGAATGAAAAAACTGTTATTGTTCGATTTAATCCGATGTCAATGGCAGTTTAACAATCTTTCTTTGCTTTAAATATATAACGAGTTTGTGAATAAATCCTGTCACTTAATTTAAACAGAGACTTTTTACAGGAAGACGTTTTGTAAATAGTAAAAACAATTGTTTTCGTCATTTGAGGCATAACAAAGCAAAAATGTCATAAAGACTAAGAACAGTTTAAATTTCGTTAATATTTAACTAATATTCTATTAAATACAAACCGAAATAACGATGATACAATATCATTATTGCGTATGAAATTCGTAATTTTTAACTGCTAGGATTTGAAATTTGGTAGAGTCCAATCGTGAGAGATTCATGAGTGTTGAAATGACCAAGGTGGATAATCTCGAGGGAGTTGAGAACACGGCCTTCAGGAAAGAGAACAGATATTTGATCATTTGTTTGCAATTACTACGAAAAAACTTCCAACGGTTCGGATTTATTTTCCATCTTTAGGTAATGACTCATTACTAATGAGAGCTAGCAAAAATTATTTAAGTGATTAAAAATTGACACAAAAATACAGTAATTTTGCTCTAAGAAAATTTGCCAAATCACTAGCCCGTTTTTCACGTACTGGATCCAGTTACCTGGCAAATAAAAGATTTTTTAAAACATAACAGAAAGGTCTGAAAATTTGACAGAAATGCGCTGCAAAAAATATATAATACAGTTTATATTTCAAAATGACCAATTTTGACTTTGAAACCGAAAAATATTATAAAGTGAAAGTTATGATGAGGTTTTTTTTTATTTTATTTTCATCTATTCCTAAATTTCCCAAATTTTTCGATTAAATTTGAGCACGAATGACTAAGAATTCAAATTCTCAAAATTTCCCGCGAAGGTCCTAAATTTGTAGAACTTTTAAAATAAAATAAGAAACTGTCTTGAGTAGTTAAAAAGTAGGGAACTTCAACAGTTATAAAATTTTTTGTATCAAATGTTCTTCTGCCGAAAAAAGTCTCAAAATTTGAAAAAATGCCCTAACTAAAGCCTTTTTTTATTTGCATTTATTCTCATGTCTTACGTCATTTACGACTCGTAAATGATAAAAATTAGTGTTTTTGTCATAATACCGTATTATTAATACGGCTTAAATATGCTAATGAATTTTAATCGACTAAGTTTATTAATAATCTTAGATAATACTGTATTATTAATACAGTATAATAATTTTATTCTCAAATTTTTTCTCAGTGGAATCCGGATGTGAAATTTATACTAGACAGTCTAGTTTATACTGTCATGTCCGGATTTGACTGAAAGAAAAGTTGAGCATAACTTATGCAGCATAAGCAATCGGAATTATTTTTACAACCACAAAATAAAACTTTACAATAAGAAAAAAAAACCTTTTCGGCCACGACAAAAGTTGGCTCTTAATCTGGTCCACCTGATAGTATTGTATTTGTCCTTGGCCTCAAAATCAAACTTTCTAGATACAATATCTGATACATTCGTTTACGAAGAACAATTGACAAAAATCAGTTTTACTGTTTGCTGTTTGATGATTAGGTATTTTTGAAAATATGGATTTTTAAATTATTCTAACTGTGCATAGTCTATGCAGACAAATAATTTACTTGTATCCTTTGCATTTTCTAATCAAACACTTTTATTTGCTTTTATATTTCACGTACAATACAATTATACATGTAATCTATTAAAAACTTTATAAATTCATGATTGAACACATCAGCAAAAACTAGCAGAGTGATTAGATTTTGTAAAAAAAAATTTTTGTACTTTAAATACAGTGGGTGCGACCAATGGGCAACACACGAGCTTTTGGCCAAAAGTGTTGCCCATTGCCCTCACTGTTGCCCATTGGTCTCACCCACTGTATATATTGAAGATATCCTCTTTCCAACCAAAGTGAATCTTGAAAATGAGGGTAATCTCTATAGCGCGTGTTCGAATCCCACTAATGTTATCTTAGTTATTGTCTTTGCTTTGATAGTATGCAAGTGTGCTTGATATTGAGATCGCCAAAGTTGATTGGTGCGTATTCACTTAAGCCGATCACTAAGACAACATAAGTGGGATTTGAACACGCGCTAAAGAGTTTACCTTCATTTTCAAGATTCACTTTGGTTATAAAAAGGATATAGTTGAAAAATTATCGAAAAAGTACCACATAATAGGCTAAATCGTTTTGTTAACCACTCTCACTTAGTTTCGATATGATAATTGTTTTTGAATGACGTGTTCAGTTTCACTAGAAATATCGGAAAACTACTAATTTTTAGCATTTTCTCATCAAAAATTCATCTCCTCCTAGGAAAAAATTGGAAATTGGCTCAAACTTAGGTACACATTACCTTGCTATAATATCTTACTCCTCTAGAAGCGTTTTTCTTGAATTTCCTTCACGAATTAATTTTTTACGGTCATTTCAAAAAATGCGCTTCGATTATATTTTTCGAAAGTAGGCTCATTCGAAAACCAGGGAACACTGAAGAGAAAGTTGGTTTACGGGAGCCGACATTTTAAAGTTTTAGTCGTCAAATTAACACAAAGGTTATTTTTTAAGTATAAAAAGGAACGAAAATTTCGAAAAAAATTTAAATGAATTTTAATGACCCTACAAACCCAACGATCAATACACCATCACACACATCCCTCTGTGCAACATACATTAATAATGTAATAATTTTGGAGAGCAGAATACAAATAAAAAATAATTATTATTGACTATGGATTTAATCCATTGGATTAGGAAAAAATCATGAATTTTTAATATTCTAGTACATTAAAAATTCATGATTTTCACCAAACCTATGTTTTTGCCATAAAAAACTTTGACAGTATTTTTAAAACATTTTGATAATTGACTCTGCTGTGGTTTACAAATTTTAAATTTTTAAAGTAATAAAATATAAACAATTGGTTTTTTAAGGTGACTAAAACTTTCGAGTCAAATATATTCGATCTTTTTATTGATTAGTTTTTTCACATCGATTTTTCACTTGATCTTCATGACATAGCTACTATCAAAAATCTAATCATTTTGTGTGTTTTAATTTCACCATTAAAATGCCTCATGATCATAGAGAAGACGAAAATTTATACACTACACTGGCAGATCTACCAGTGAGTGATTTTAGTAAAACTAAAACGAAGAGAGTGACGATAAGGTAAACTATTTCAAGTATAAGAAAAAAAACTTTATTATTTATTTTTCTCGTTAAATAAATGACACTGTGTCTTTTCACGGTACCTCATTTCAAAACACAGAAGTTATTAATTAATCAAAAATGTTACTTTTGAACTAGGGTGGCCAAAGATTTTTCGAAAAATAAAACAAGTTCTGAAGTTCGAAAAAATGCCAATGCCTAAAAAAATAAGAATCGAAAAAAAATATGTGTTAATTTTAACCTCTTCACACACAAAGCGTCAATAATAGAGTCACAGACTTCCAATCATAGTTTGTGATATATTATGATATAATTCATTATTTTTTTCTTACTAGTATTAGTAGTATTATATTTGCCATAATATCAAGGTGACTTTTGTAAGACAATTTCAATTAATTTGACAATTTCGTGGTTTTTCGTACTTTATAGGTGATCAAATCGGTGATGTCATGAACAATTAGCATATTAATTTTTAAATTTCATAAGTTTTTTGAAATAAATTTTTATTTCCAAAGTTTTGTTGAAATTAATTTTTAATGTCAGAATTTTTGAGTAATTAATTTATAATTTCATAATTTACTGAAAATTTGCAATTAAACTAGTTATATTCGTGGAATTGTGCTTTAACGATGCAACAAATTAATTGAAATTGTGTCCAAAAATAACCTAGAAATTATGTACAAATGCCCAAATCGACATTGCAAATAAATGTAAATTTTGACATTGTGTCTATAATTTCCTATTTTGTATTCACATTTATTCACGCAATGTCGATTCGGCCATTTCCTCTCATAATTACAGAGTAAATACGAAAATTCTGAGGAAAACAGTTTTTAGGAATTTATTTGGAGATTCTTGCAAAATTAATTATTTCTTCGTTAGTTTGGCGCTACTAACGCCTATCAATAGACTCTGATGCGCGAGACGAAAATCTATGCTTTTGGGTGTTAAACACAAAGTGTATGCAAAAATATTTTTTATAAAAAGATAGGAAAGGACGAGATCCTCATTAAATTTACCATATTAACAGTTTTTAAATTGCTCACGAATTTATCTAAGAAGTTAAAACACGCCAAAAAATGAAACTTTAAATTTTTAAACCTTTTGAAGCATGTTTTAATTAAAAAATATAATTTCGTATTCTAGCTGGAAATTTAGGTAAAAATGAGGCATTTTGTAAATTTATCCTGGGAGGAGATATATATTTAAGTCAGAGATTTACAAAAAACAAGCAATGAGTACGCCCTTAATCTCAGTCATTGGGACTCATTATGAAATTTTTCACACTGAGCCAATTTGAGATTAACACTTTTTTCATTCATTTCTTCAACTAGTACAGCATTTATTTAACTTCAAATGACTAATTTAGTCCTAAGTTTAATTTATCGTTTTTTTATCAAAATACGAATCAAAAGTGTCTCTTGGCTGCCCGAGGTGAAATTTTGCGCTCATAATAATATAATTTTTTTAATTCAAGATTTCACCTCGATTTTAATAGGTCGAAACTAAAAACCGATTATAATAGAGGATTTCAATAGTAAAATTTACGAAGGTCACATGAAGACAGAATTGATGAAATCTGATTTATTAACTCTTCACGAGTTACTCTTTGTAAATTAAAATAAAAAATATAAACAAACTTTTAGTAAGTCTCTAATAATAGGTTAAATGATCTTTAAGGGGGTTGTTGGCAAGATAATTGCAAGCACTCTTAAATTTTCGACAAATTTCATAAAAAATAAGAAATCGTTTCAAAAGCATTGTATTTTTATTTCATTTATGGGACATTTTTACTTCAATTCCTTATAAAAATTACAAATCAATGTTTTGCAACAATGATAAATTTCTATTTTCATTATTTTCAAATGCAAAAAAAATATTAGTCGATTAATCGTATTTAACTAGAAAATTCTCTAAATTCATTAAAATTCTATAAAAAGTTTGTAACTAATGTAGACCGAAAGTAGTAACTAATGTAGACCGAGACTCAAGCTCTGAGACACAGGCTCTCACCCTGATGTTCAACAAATCAACTGTAATATACTCCGCGGGCTTCAGTATTTTTATGCTAAAGGTCACGTGCTTCTAAAAGCAAATTAATTGGATAAAAATGTTTTCGGGGAATTGCGGGAAAAATTGCGCGGCTGTAATTGGCTGCCCTTTTTCACGTTAATTCACCTGCCTCACTTTGCGTCATATCCAATTAATTTGCTTTTAGAAGCACGTGAATAATGAGGGGGAGAAATAATTTTCCATTGTATAGTTTTTTCGATCAAACCATGATTTTATTAACTACAGTTCTTCACATTCTCCACAAATTATAGACGATTCTCCCGAATCATTTTTTTTTCGCACGAAAAAACTAGACATACTGTATGTGCCTGAATTTTACACTCATAACCTCTTTAAACGAACAGTCTGGAATACTCTTTTCATCTATTCTTTTGACTATAATAGGTCTAAAACAATAAAAATGCGTGAAATGAGTATTATACACTGTACGTATATTATACATCGTATAGCTTAAAGATCATCTATGTGTAAACTGAAGATGCGAATTATGTAGTTAAACTAATTTCGTAATTTGAGTAATTTATGTAATTTGAAAAATATTTTTTATGAATTCCATGTCAGAAATAGAAAATGATTCAATATCTGTATCTTTTATTAGTGATTTAAAGTCCTATGAGCCGGAGACAACATTTGGAGAGATCCAACAGAGCAAGCAAAGGTGAGAGATATAAGTTATCATATCGATGACGGGGCCTCCTGGGCATTTTTTTGCCACTTTTTAGCTAATATTTTTATATAATTCGGTTTCTGAAAACGACTCATCCGATTAAGTTTTTAGATAGCTCAAACTAAGCACAAATATTNAACAAAAACTGATAATGAAACAATTTCAGTAATCTAAGAAAATAATCAAAAAATGGTCCGATTCGGACCATTTTATTTTATTACCCAATGTCTTTTAGCTTTTGGGGTGTTCCCCGAGGAGATTCACGCTTAACCAATCAGAGCGCGACTTGGTTAGTTAATTTAAAGGGCGTTTCAATCTCCCTGGAGAAAACCCCAAAAGCTAAAACACATTCGGTATTAACTAGATATTTGTGCTCAATTTAAGCTATAAACTGAATTTTATAAAAATTTGGCCAAAAAAGTGGCAAAAAATGCCCAGGAGCTTCCGTAATTGATATAACAGCATTATTAAAATTTTATATTAAAAAAAATATAAAAATAACAGCGGAGATTTAAAAAAAATATAATTTTTTCTACAATCTAGGAAAAAGTAAAATTCAAATTACGTTGTTTAACAATCGAGCTAAGGAGCGCCTCAAGTCAAAAATTCGAAAATAGAGTGGATTGTACAACATATTTATGTGTATTAAATAAATAAAAGTCGTTACAATAAGTGTTTCACTTGCTTTCGCACCTATCTGGTAGTACAATGCAGTTATTTACGGTGTTTAATTTATCTAATAAACTGAATTTCGGAACTGGCACATACGATCTTTTTGAAATTTTGCGCGCTCATTGATGGAAACTTTTTTTCTCTTTATTCTTTAAAATGACTAATAATTCAAAAAATAATACCATCTACCATTTTCACTCAATTGCAAGCTTCAATTTTATTAAAAGGATTGGAGTGCAAGTTGACTGGAAAGATCTCAAAGTAACAGGTTTCAAAGATGCAGTTATTCTGGACCAAGTTACCGGTTCAACCCGACCAGGCGAGCTCATGGCAATTATGGGTAGTTCTGGAGCCGGAAAAAGTGAGGTATACCATTTAAATCGATATTTTTTGACGATTTTTTACCTTAACATTTGCTATGAAAATTGCTAGATAATTTGCGTGTCTGTAATCGGCTGTCCCTTCTACGTTATTTCCTTGCCTCACTTTGAGATGACGCACCTTGTGCATCAAAACACTGACGCCCACGAAGTGTATAATAATTTGTATACTTATCTGGGATACCTCGCCTAGCGAGCGTTTCTTCCAACCTACACAAAGAGCATTTTAGAGCATTTATCATAATACCGTCATTTCAAGGCTAACCTACGCAAGACGATGACTGCTTGATTTGAAAATATATCGATAAAAATGGTATACCCCGGAAAAAGTACTCTCATGAATGTGATAACCCGCCGAAATATAAACGGATTAACAATCACTGGCCGAGTGGCAGTAAACGGTGTTGAAATCAAGGAAGATATTTCGAAACTTAGTGCTTATATTCAACAAAATGATGTTTTTGTTGGTGCTATGACAGTCAGAGAACATTTAATGTTTCATGCTAAATTGAAATTATCCAAGGAAAGTAAATCTTGGCAAGAAGATCGCATTGAAGAAGTAGCAAAAATTATGGGTAGGGTTACGCATGGTGAAATTTTCGACTATTTAACGGCAACTACTAACGGACATCGAAAGAATAATTTTAAAACTAAGAAAATTATCGGAAAAACAATTTTTACAGACGAATTTAGCGGGGATTTTTAGGTTTTTAAGTTAATGTGAATTTGAACGTGTGCTACATCTTGCTAAAATATAATTTAAATTTCATCGTAAAATTTAGTTAATTTACGACAAAAAATAATAAAAATTCACGTTCCAGCCTTATCCAGCTAGAATTTTTTCGAGTTCAAGTATTGAACTTCAAGATTTCTAAAACCCTAATTTTGACGAAATTTTAGGGTTTTTGGGAAAATCATATACAAAACCTTACGCAATTTTTCGACATAATTCCTTTTCAATTTTTTGTATTTATTTTTACTCTTCAGCCAGAAAATTTTCCTGGAAATGAAAATTAACAATAATTTCTATTAAATACCGGAAAGATTAATTTAAATAATAAAAATAGAAAATATTAAAACAGCATATCAACACTGTTGATTCAACAGCATATAATTTATGCCACCAGATGAGGAAAAATATTTTCTATAAAACGTATTTTTCGTGCTTTTTAACCCTTGAACGACACTTATTATTTTTTTCCATGTTTGCATGAAATTTTAGTTCTTCCGTGCGTAACCCTAATTATGGGTCTTCAAAAATGTTTAAATACTTTGATTGGTACTCCTGGATTAACCAAGACCATTTCTGGTGGTGAAATGAAACGGCTATCTATAGCCGCAGAAATTTTAGTAGATCCTCCAATTATTTTTGCCGATGAGCCTACTTCTGGGTTAGACTCATATTTGGCCATGGCAGTTGTTAATACACTAAAAGATTTGGCTAGAAATGGAACGACTGTTCTCTGTACAATTCATCAACCGAGTTCAGAAATTTTTGATGTTTTTGATTCGCTTCAAATTCTATCGCTGGTAAGTTGAAAATTTTGTTTGTTACTCTTGAAAATATTATTTTTTATTATTCAGTGTATTAACTTTTGATGAACGTTCTACCCTTAAAACCGAGGTTGAAAATTTGTGGTGCTTTTAAGCATATGGATAACTACCCTCGCCGGACAGATCCTAAATATTTGAATGATGCGAAATGCGAGAATATGATTGGGTGGCCTCAAATTTAAGACGATTTTATCGGCTTATTCAGAAATTCAGGCTGTTAATTGGCTGTGATGGTGCATCGTTCAAATATGCAGGATTTGTCCGGCGTGGGTCGTTTATCTATATGGATTAAGAGCCCTCGGTCGACAGAGCATGACTATTTTAAGAATACAAACTACGCGGGATACTGGTACCCAATCAAAACTCTGAATAAGCAAAAGCAGCCGATTTCACTGGTCAAATTTGGGCGGATCAACCAATCAAATGCTCGTATTCCGCATTTTTCAAATAGTCACTATCTGTTGGCTAAGGGCCCCTAATCTTTATATGATGATGGTGTAGGACCAGAAATTCAAGAAAATGAGTTTCATAGTGTACTCGAAAATATAGTAAAAATGCATTTTTGCAATTTATGCACTCATAAAGCGATAAGTTAACTTCGCTCTTTTTAAAAAAGTTTTTTTTGCTTCGAATTTTACACAAAAAGATATATCCGGTTTCAACAAAATGAGTCATTTATCTTTTTGGCAATTTTCTATTATATTTTTTATTCTATCATAGATTGTTTTTTATTGACGTTTCCTTACAGCCATATCGGTGTGAAAGGGAAAAAGTTTTTTTGCGAAAACGATGCGAAAGTGGGTCAGCAATCCGCAGCTCAGAATTCCGATAGAACTTTCACACCGATAATGCCGAAACGTCAATAAAAAACTATCTATGATAGAATAAAAAATATATATTTTATGTCTCAAAAACCCAGCAAAAAATTTTCTATTATTTCATAATTTAGACTGTATAAGTTATAAAGTATAACTCTAATTTCAAATTATTTTTTTGATTGAATTGTCACAAACTTTATTTTTATCGACGATTTGAAATAAGGAATTTCAAAAGTGAAAAATGAGTATCGATGTTTTTAAGCTATCTTGACAAGATAATCTTGTGGAGAATTTTCTTTTGGTCATTTTAAGACGCAGGACTTTTTTTGTTTATGAAAAATTTTGAAAAAAAAAGCCAGTTCTAGCGACTCCGTATGAAGAGATAAAGCGCTAATTTTTTGCTGGTGAAAATTAAGCGTTTTTTAGGGAGACTTTTTTGTTTGACTAAAGCTAGCGACCACGTGGTCGTCCTCAAATGACCGGTCAAAGTTCAAGGTCAATTTCAAGTTCATCGTAGAGACTTGGAAGTACCCCCAAAAGAACCAAAAGGGTCAACTTTTTGATGAACGTATTAGCAAGTATGGGTCAATTATGTACTGATAGGTATGATAGTATACGATAAACTTGAGATTGACCTTGAGGTTTAACAATGTTTGCTCTCTAGCGCCCTATCAGTACATAATTGACCCTACTTGCTGGTACGTTCTAAAAAGTCGACCCTTCCGGGGTCGTTTGAGGGTACTTTCAAGTCTCTCCATGAACTTGAAATTCTTTGAACTTCGACCGGTCATTTGAGTACCACGTGGTCGCTAGCTCTAGCCAAATAAAATAGTTCCAAAACGCTAATTTTCATCTGCCAAAAATTAGCGCTTCAGTTCTTCATACGGAGTCGCTAGAACTGGCTTCATACACCCTGATGAATCTCGAAAATTTGATCCGAAAAAACATTTCTTTGAAAATTTTTTTAACGAAAAAATCCTACGTCTTAAATGACCAGAAAAAATTCTCGTACAAGAAAGCTTAAAAACATCGATACCCATTTTTCACTTTGAAATTCCTATTCAAATCGTCATTTGAAAGGTAAGTTTGCCTTCACATGTCTATGATTGGAGCTTGCGCAATAATTTATTAGTAAAAAATAAAGCGATTTTTGACAAAGTAACGTGTTAAAAAAAACGCATACTTAGGGACGATTGTGTGTATTAATGGCCCAAAACAGGTCAACCAGCATCTTTTTCCGCGACATTGGTTACCCATGTCGAGAAAATTATAACCCAGCTGATCATTATATTTGGGAAACGTCGGTTATTGAGGGACAAGAAGAAAAATGTAAATTAAAAATTAAAGAAATCTGTGATGGCTATGAAAAAAATGAAATTTTCACACAATTGAAAAAAGGCCAATGTGCTGAAATTAGTACAGATTCAAATGTCACAGAGTATATCAAATCGTGGGACAGCAACAGAGTTGGATTTTTTACATCTTTTTGGTGGCTTCTATGGAGATCCTTAATATCTCAGGTAACGTGAGTCTTGGTTGTTTTAAAATTTTCGAACAGAAATATTTTTTCTTATAAATTTTAGCTTGTAGAAAAATTAATTTTGAAGAAAAAAAATATTATCGAATAATTTTTATCTCAATTAAATTTCAAATTTTTCATTTTTTTGATGTGTAATTAAAATAATGAAAATTTTAGTATCGAGATAAATCAACTGCTGGAATGAAATTGGGACAAAATCTTGGAACAGCATTGATTGTTGGCCTTGTGTATTTAAGAATTCCATGGAGTAAGTGAAAATATTAATAAATTGAAGGGCTAAAATGTGGATTCAATTTCGATTAAATTAAATAATGTTAATATGGGAGCACCTACATGATAGATGCAAAATTTAACGGATGCTAAATACAGAAAGTGTGTCTTTTATAAGAGGGTTGTCGTCGCTGAAAAGCTGAAATCGGGGGTTTTAATGGCCAATTGCCGAAAAAGAACAAATTGTTCGACCAAAAATTACTTCCCTTTGATATATTTCTACAATAATCTTGCATACTAAAAAAATGTGACGAATTGTTCGTCTTATCAGAAACGAGCTTATAAAGCTTACAGTTTTTTTTTCAAATGTATCTTCTCCCTAAGTTTTTACGCTATAACAATGTTTTATGACTTCAATCAACCGGAAAGAACGTGAGCAGCTGACCTAGGAGATTTTAAGAAAAAACTTTTTGAATTTGGCTTCAGAATCATCAAAAAAAATTATTTTGACCCAATTTGAGGAGTCTTCATCGAAATTTATCTCCTCTCTAGATTTAACAGTTACACATTCGAAACCCTCATGAATTTGTAGCTAAAAGGTCCGTGCAGATCACCTAGGAGAGGTTTGTCAAACTTTTTTTCTCGTTTTTCCATAAATTTTGTTTTGATTTTACAAAAATCAAAAAATTTCACCTTATTTCATACGAATTATTTTTGAAGTCAATAAAAAGTGCTTTCCTGACAGTCAGGACCTGACCATGTATCAAAATAAACCGAGTATCAAAATGCTTGTAATTGTCCATATTATCATAAATAAGCCATAAAAATAAATTGGAGAAATTTTTTTCTTGGGCCTCATTTAGCGACGACCACTCCCTTAAATAACGCACCCAGCAATACATCTTTATACATTTTGCACCGACCGCATACGGGGTTAATTCCTTACAAGATTCGTTTTTTCTTGAATCGTTTCAGAAAAGAGTTTATTGCTCGAAATCACCATTTATGTTACTTTTGTTTTTTAGGTGCTGAAGATAACCCTTATGATCAAACCGATGTATTTAATATCAATGGTGCCTTATTCAGTTCAGTTTGCTCTTTTTCCTTCACTTATTTGTTCTTGGTAGTTTTTGCCTTTCCGAGAATGCAAATAGTTTTACGAAGAGAATTTTACGATGGTTTGTATTATCTCATAACGGCGTTTTTAGCTGAGTCAATCGCAGGACTTCCGTTTTTACTGGTTATGCCTGGTCTTTTTGGTAAGTTTATAACTTTTTAAAAAGCCTTTAGGCAAAACCTCATCCATTTTTGAGCGCCAAATTTTAATGAGCTAGTCTTAACAAGCAGCACTCTAGCGCCATTTTATAGAAAATCAATATGTATTTTTTATTTATTAGACTGATACAATTTTGACTTTGACGAAAAAATCAGTTGGTAATTTTCAAAACCATCAAGATTACATTTTTTGGCAACGAATTTTTCTGTGGTACCACTCAATTTTTCTGTTTTTTTCTTTATTGGTTTAAACCCTCACCGATATCTATTATAGGAGCATTTACAATATAAAATTTAGAGAAAAATTGAAACTTGTTTTTTTTTTCTTTCAAAAATTTAGTTAAGGATGTGGGGGATGATAATTTGGCTCTTTTTTACACATTTTCAAGCAAAGTTTCTGAGAAACCTGGCTTCAGAAATAATTAATTTTTCTTCCAAGTAAAAGATTCATTTTATGAAAAAAAGTGTGGGCCTACCGAAATTCGAACCCATCAGAATTTGTCAAATAATTTTTACGAAAATTTTACCATTCAGCTTTTTTAGTTTATAGTTAGATGTAAATAACCGTTTCGTCATATCTTGTACGGTTTCTGGTAGCACAGACAAATCTGTTGCTTCTGAATGAATAACCTTAGCTTAGAAATATAACAATATTTCTTGCTTGAAATTAAAAATAGGTGCTATTTTTAACAAAAATAAAGTACAGTGTATAATAAATGTTTGCTTCAAATCAAAATTTAAAAAATCAGCTCTCTGTCGCTATTTTATAAATTAATAGTTTTAAAAAAATAACAATTTAGTTGGAATTCAATACTGTATGGTGGGTCTTTTCCCGACGGCTGCTGCATTCTTTAGTATCTATTTATCCTGTATCCTAATCGCCCTTGCTGCTACTGGTTATGGTTACATGATATCCGCGCTGGCGCCAACTATCGAAGCCGCAAACGCTCTAGCCCCACCTTTAATGGTCCCTCTTCTTCTTTTTGGTGGTTTTTTCCTTCAGGCAGACTCCGTACCAGTTTATTTTATTTGGTTAAAATATATTAGTTGGTTTTATTACGGAGCAGAAAATCTCTATGTTGCACAATGGAAAGATGGTGGTGCTTGCTATGCGGTGGCTATGCCATCTGGAATGTCACCGAAGGTATGATCTATACCTGGGTATCATATATCCCTTATAGAGTCGACAAGTAAGAAGATTCCGAAAAATCATGTTTTGTACTTTTTCCAAATTGTATAAAAAAAGTTTATTTCGTACTAGCATGTACAGTTTATGTTGAATCTTCGTAAACAGATACATTATCTTCTGAATGAATAACCTTAGCTTAGAAATAAAAAAATATTTTTTACTTGAAATTAAAATAGGCTCGTTTGTACTATTTTTAACAAAAATAAAGTATAAAAAATATTTGATTCAAATTAAAATAAAAAAAATCAGCTCTCTGTCGTTTTTTCATAAAGTAAAGTAGTGTATTGCTTCTTATTGGATAGGGAAAAAAAGAGATGGTTGTGCGGAATTTACTTGTCGACTCCGAAGGAGTTCATTAGAAAGTCGACCTCTAGGTTTCTTTTTATGGTAATTTCAAAATGACAGCATGAACTTGAAAATTACCTTGGAGGTCATCTTAATTGCGTATTTTTTCGAACATCTAAAATTTCTTCAAAAACTAAAACCGGAATGAATATTTTTGAAGAGTATATCTATTCAAGCCGGTAATGGTACCGACAGATTTAAAGTTCACGGCTCTTTGGCGCTAAACCCGGACATGAGATCGCCGTGAGCCGAAAATCCAGAAACTTTTTTGTTGGGGACAATATTCCGTCAAACAGTACGATATCCCTTTATCACTTTTTGGTTAGAATGCGTAGCCACTACTCCTTTTAACGTGTGATTTTAACGTTGTGGCTACGCATTCTAACCAAAACGTGATAAAGGGATATCGCTTGTTTTTCAATAACTGGATTTTTATTATTCGAGGGCTCCGTAAATTTGCTTCCCCCCGTTATCGCGATATTTTGCAGAATCACAAATGTTTAAAAAGGAACTTCAATAAAAATTTAAACATTAATTAAAGAAAATGCTAATATTTTTGATAAATTTTATAATTTTTCTATGAAAAAAAGAGTTTTTATTGACGTTTCGGGTTTTCCGTTTTCAAAAGTGAGAATAATTTTTTTTTTACATTCGCATAGAAATTGAGTAAAAAAGCAATTTGACAAATCTGGCCCCAGTTTCGCGAAATTAAAGCCAAAAATTTTGAATTTTCTGTGTCTATGTTTTCTAAATAGATTAAAAAAGACAGCAATCACCAGTGTTAATTTTTCTACATCAAGAGCTTTAGTATTTTAAAAGATTTTCTATTTAGCTTCGAGCCGACACCNAAATATTTGATTCAAATTAAAATAAAAAAAATCAGCTCTCTGTCGTTTTTTCATAAAGTAAAGTAGTGTATTGCTTCTTATTGGATAGGGGAAAAAAGAGATGGTTGTGCGGAATTTACTTGTCGACTCCGAAGGAGTTCATTAGAAAGTCGACCTCTAGGTTTCTTTTTATGGTAATTTCAAAATGACAGCATGAACTTGAAAATTACCTTGGAGGTCATCTTAATTGCGTATTTTTTCGAACATCTAAAATTTCTTCAAAAACTAAAACCGGAATGAATATTTTTGAAGAGTATATCTATTCAAGCCGGTAATGGTACCGACAGATTTAAAGTTCACGGCTCTTTGGCGCTAAACCCGGACATGAGATCGCCGTGAGCCGAAAATCCAGAAACTTTTTTGTTGGGGACAATATTCCGTCAAACAGTACGCGAAATTAAAGCCAAAAATTTTGAATTTTCTGTGTCTATGTTTTCTAAATAGATTAAAAAAGACAGCAATCACCAGTGTTAATTTTTCTACATCAAGAGCTTTAGTATTTTAAAATTTTTTCTATTTAGCTTCGAGCCGACACCTACGATGAGACGTGTGTTCCTCAAGATCTTCGTGATTGCAGCTGTTTAGAAGCCGAATTTGGAACGCCGTATGTTTTTAACAATGGAACTAATATTTTGGATGTATTTGGTTATAAAGAATCAAATTATACAAGAAATGTTGGATGTCTGGTCGCATTGGCCGTTGGATTTAGAATGTTGGGCTATTTTGTACTGGCCTACAAGTTTAGAAAAGCAAACAGATAAAATAAGGAACCGCTCATCCTCTATATTAACGATCAGTAATTGAACTGTATACGAACTGTATCAAGAAATAAATAATTAATGATAAAGTTATTATTATTACATCAGCGTTTT